>JANSTT010022702.1:0-34354 GCA_026745375.1 Platyura marginata | reverse complement strand
ACAATAATAATCCCACCCCATTTTCATATTATTTTCTAAATGTAATTTTTTTTTTTTTTTCTCTCCCCCCCCCCCCCCCCCCCCCCGTCATTGGGGCAGAGGCAAATCTTATCTAATAGTTCCTTAGTTAAAAATAAAAATTAAATTACAGGTAAAAGAACTTGGTGCATTGATAACAAATTGCTCATGTCTTGTAAGTGATGTAACAAAAATATTTAATGTATACTGGTCAATGGGCAAAGATAGTGCTAGAATACCACCAGCTTGGCCAAAAGACTATAGCACCAATTACAATACATCATTACCGCTCAAAGTTTTTTACAATGATGAATACAATTTCAATACATATTTTTCGGTAAATTAATCTATAAAGAATATTTTTATTTGTAATAAAATAAAAAAATGGTGGTTATTTCAATAGAGTTCACCACCACCAATGAGTCCAATAGGCCGATCACAAGATATTGATGCAATCATCAATGTAATATCGAATGCTGAGAAATTCATTCATGTCGCCGTAATGGATTATTTTCCACAAACAATATACACGCCGAAAATGAGGTTTTTAATGAAATTATTTAAAAAAAAAAATTAAAATATTCATACTCTACTATAGATACTGGCCCGTTATTGACAATGCCCTAAGATCAGCAGCATTAGACAATAAAGTTTCGGTGAAACTCCTAATTTCATGGTGGAATCATTCAAAATCGTCCGAAGATTTTTTCCTACGATCATTAGAAGATCTTTCGAATGCATACAAAGGCGTTGACATTCATGTTGTAAATATTTTTTAGCTTTTTTTGGATTTGCCAAACAAAAAAAAAAAATTTTTATGTCCATTCTCTATAGAAACGTTTTATTGTTCCAACATCAGCTGATCAATCGAAAATTCCATTTAGTCGGGTTAATCACAATAAATATATGGTAACAGAACGAACGGCCTACATTGGTACATCGAATTGGTCTGGTGACTATTTTATTGATACGGCCGGTATTGGTTTAGTGCTACAGGATTCTGTACATGATCGTACCGATAATACAACAACAATTCGCAGTGAATTGGCCGATCTATTTGAACGAGATTGGAATAGTGTGTACGCTGTTGATTTGATTAAGTAGTCTTTAAGACGAAATAGAAAGAAGAGAAAAAATGACAACGAATTAGGGTGGAGCTTGGCAAAAAAAAAAATAAATGGCACAATGTATATTTTTTTTTTAATATTTTGAATTTAATTGTAATAATATTAGAATGTAAGAATCTTAATAATCGATAAGTGTAGTAATACTAATATTAGTTTTCTATAAATGTTTTTGTTAATGGTAACGTTAAAATTAAATGGGATTACATATCAAACGTGAACATTTTGCATATGTACAAAAATAAACGAATGTACGAAAAAAAGAAAAAAAAAATATACAAAAAAAATAAAAAAATTGATCTCCGATTTATATGATTTTAATGAGACTTCTCTATGTAAGCATTTAAAAAAGAAAATCCTACTCCAGGAATAATTAAAAATTACAAAAATTACTAATTATGACATTTTATTCATTATTTTTATTTATCCAATTGAAAACGATCGATTTTATTTTTCATCAGTGATACCAGACCCAAATAGAACTCTTTTCCCCACATATTCTATGTGTATCGGTTAGTAGACATCTACTCTGGTCACTGTCTGACGGGAGAACAGCATGCGTACAAGATCGATCTAATTGAGACTAATCCCGAGAGCTTTCCCTTGAAAACGATACGACGCGTATTTGTGTCGTTTATTGTTTTTTTCCCTACTATGCCAATAGCATCCGTCAACGACGTGAATACGCCTCTAAACTTTAAACAATGACGACTTTGACATTTGGTGAATTGTTGCAGTGGAAAAAGAAAACAATACGCCTAAACAACTGTCGTTTTCCAGAGTAAGCCCTCGGTGTAGACCTGTAAAGAGCCCCGAAGGAAAGAAACCTCAGAAACAGACGAGGCACAGGAGCTTTTTACACGATCTAACACCGGCCTCGATATATAAAATGGGTAGCCTAATAAGATTCGCAATAGAAACTGTTGGACTCAAGCTCAAACGGCGCCATTCCCAAACCGCAACCGTAGTATGGGCAACGTAGGCAACTGGCAAGTGGTAACGCTATGGACTCTAAATGATCTCTAATAGCAGCCGCATAGGTCACCACCACAAAAACCATCAAATCAAATTGATCAAATGATTGTTCAGTTAACTAGAAATGGTTCCAGAGAGACATATGATCCGTTGGTATCCAGATCACATAACGTGAGAGAAGAGAAAATCTACAACTTGGAATCATTTTTATTGGAAGAAATTGTCATCTTTCCTATATTTGTTATAAGGAATCCGTGATTTATTAGACATGTTCTAGTGCTTAATGAACTTTAGAGTGATAAAGTGCCTCTTCTAACCAGAAAACGGTTAAGAATTGGAGGTAATAGTTTATGATAGAGTCCGTTTAGTTTGTGGCACCCTGTACACGGCAAAGTAAATAAAAAAGAAAAAAAAATGTTTATCGTCTTGACATATGACATGAGATGGTAAATTGACTAAAAATACCAATGTAGCACATAATCCAAGAGTCATTCGTCAATAAAAACCGATTCTAATGCCGTAACGGGCAGGATCTTAGAACTTTTTGTTGTTTTTCTTTTCATTGGCTATTTCGAATACATTTTCAGTATTTCCAGAAAATTTAAAACATGGCCAATTTGATTCGTAAACTACGCTTAAAATTTCACGATAAACAACTACATTTCACTTTGTATCAATCAAATCATATTAAAAAGCAGTTACGAACAAAGGAACAAAACTATTTACTATTTATAGACTAACCGGGATAATAAACTTAAATTAAAAAAAAAACAACAAAAATACTTAGCCATGTGTGGTGTCATCCTCAACGAAATCTCTTGCCACTTCTCTTGTAACACAATCAACATGAGATACTTTGTTACGAAAACGGACTCCATAGAATTTATGGGCATGCTCAAGCAATTCCGGTCGAAATGTTGTCGTAATAAACTGAGCATTGGAGCTAAGTTCATGAATCATATCAGCCACAGCTTTTCTGTGTTGAGCATCTAAAGCCTTTCGAAAATAATTGGACATTTAAAAGATTGCACCAAGATTTTGCGCAATTAAAAAATTACCTGATCGATTTCGTCGAATAAATAAAATGGTGCTGGATCACATTTTTGTATAGAGAAAATCAGCGCCAATGCAACGAGTGACTTTTGACCACCGGACAATTGATTCATTTCACGCATTTCTGCCTCTGAACCGGATATAAACGATACCCGTATGCCAATGCCAATAAATGCATCGGAATTCGCAACCTCCGGATCAACTTCATTGCCATCGCTGTCTTTCGTTTTCAACACCAAATGTCCGGAACCCTGCGGTACTAATTTCTTAAAAACCGTTGTAAAATATTTGGCCACCTGTTTGAACGTAAATTGAATCGCCTCGACCTTTTTCATTTCGAGATTTTGCATTAGTTCACGGATTTTTTGATCGCCAATGTCCAGTTCTTCTTTGCGTTTGTAGAATTTCTCTTTTTGCTCGGAAAAACTGAGAAATTGATCTAAAGCCTTTTTGTTGACGTGATTGTATTTTTTCAGATGGTGATTGGCCTTTTCCAGTTCTTTGAAGAGCTACCCAGAAAAAAAAAATTTGTTTGATTTTTGTCTGTATGTTGCTTGATCTAGCCTCTGAAAAGTCCACAATAATACTTACATTTTTCAGAGACATCCGCGTGTAGGTCGGATCCACCTGCGGAAGTGCACCTAATCCAGCAATTTTCTCCGTACATTCATCAATTTTCTGTACAAGTAAATTTTCCTTTGCCGCCCACTTCTCCGATTTCTTTGAATCTTCCGAAATCTTCTCTTGAGATTCTTTCTCCTTTTGCGTCCATGTTTCCAAATCTTTTTGCAAACATTTCTGACTTTTCATAGCATCCTGAACTTTCTTATCCATTTCCTGTAAATCTTGGTTTACCTTACTGATTCGTTTCTCCGTTTCTATTAATTCCGTACGGCATATTTGCAATTTTCGTTTACGATCCTCGACGGAAATTTCTTGCAAGGCCTGGATCAGTTCATCGCGACGACGAAAATAATTATTGGTCAACAAATTGTCGAGCTTATTCTTTTGTACCTCAAGGGTCATACGTGTAGTGAACGCCACCTTATTCTCCTGATTCAATTTACGAATATCATCATTTAATTGATCAACTTCACCTTGATCTTGGGTAGATAGCTGGGCCATTAGTTCTTGATGCAATTCATTCTCTAAACCTTCTTTTGTACTGTTCATTGCCTCTAAACTGGATTTGCACTGGGCCACCGATCTTTCTTTTGGATTACGAAAACGTTCAATACGCGTCAGCTCCTCCTTCATCAATCGGATGTCTGCTTGAACTTTATCAAAAATATCCTTTGATTTGCCTTGTTTCGTTTCGGTTTTTTGCATCTCCGACACAACGCTATTGATGCTATTCTCGGTTGTTTTCAGTTCATTCCGAAGTGTTAGCAGTTCTTCCTCAAAATCCTTTATAGTATCCATGTACTCACTGCGTTTCTTTTGCATCTCTAATCGAGACCGTGATGTATTAAAGTAACCGCCGGTTAAACAGCCCTTCGACGAAACCTGATCACCTTCAAGGGTGACACAATCCAAACCGGTACTTTTTGCCAGTTCGGCGGCTCGCTCCAAATTACGACAAATCAATGTTTTCCCAAAAATATATCGCAACGCTTTGTCATATTGATTTTCATATTTCAGTTTGGATATCATTGGAATCGAATCTGGATCGTCTGGATAATCGTGGATTTTCACTTGAAGACGATTTAGCGGCATAAATGTCACTTCACCGGGTAGTTTGAGTTTATTCATTTCTTTGAGAATTTGGGTGCCAACCCGATCGGTTTCAACTATGTGATGGAATAGACGATTGCCGGCTGTCACCTAGCAAATTTATGAATGAACAAAAGTCGTTTATTGAATGCCATTATTATTCCACTTACCTCAACGGCTGTGTAGATTGTTTTGTCGCAACTAAAATTTTCAATGACAGGTCCATAATATGCTCTGGCGATATCAGCATTTTGTCCTCCTCGATCTAGTAGAGCATCCAAAACTTTACGAACGGAATCTCGACCATTGAGAATTGGCTAAAAAAAAAATGTTCATTAAAATACATTTGACAAAAAAGTCTTTGGTCGAGACCGGTCTATATTAGGACCTTGACATGTTTTTTTTTCCGCAAAATTCGCAAATTCGCAGAATGTTCAATAAATATCTATTCACAAAGAAGCAGTCTCAGTACAGAACTTAAAGTGTTGCTAGATGTCCACTTAATCCAACGGAAAGCGAGTTAGAGGCATTTATCATTCGTTCGAGAGAGGACAACAAAAATAACGAAGCTAATCAATAGCACTGAGAAAAAGTCCCTAAATAAACGAAAAGCAATGCTTCTGCAGCATAGAAAGATCTAAAAACTAGAGGAAAGGAACTGCAGTCAGTTTTGCATCGAATGGGATGAAATAACGGAACACCAATTTTATGAATGTATCCTTTGAGCTTTCGAGGAATATCTCGGAAAAAGATGTAGAACCAACACCACCAATTACAAAAAAAACTCACCCTGCCAGCCATAGACCGCAACGCTTGATCAGCTTTAGCCAGTTCTTCTTTGTGTGTTGATAATTTTTGAGTCATCTGCGTTTCCTTCCGCCACAGTTCACTAAAAAAAGGAAAATATTTTCTTTTATTCCAACTAGATAAAAATGATTTATAAATCTGACTTTCTACTGGTCTGAAAGTGATCCTTCTTTTTTTTGAGATCATAAGACTGTTTGTTATGTTCATCAATTTGTCCTCTCATTTGTTCCACTTCTGCAGCGTGTTCTTCGATCTTTTTTTCCAATTCCTTTTGTTTGGCTGCATCTCGCTTCAAATCTTCTGTTAATTTATTTTGATGCGTAATTTTGTCTTTAATTTGTTTGGCCAATGACTTTAATTCGGTCAGAATCCATTTGTCACGATCTTCTTTGGTTGAAAATTGTGAGTGACGACCCTGTTTGGCATAGAGTTCTTTACGTTTTTGTTCTTTCAATGCCAATTCACGAGAATATTCCTCTTCCTTTCGACGCATTGCTTCATAACGTGGCCGCACATCATCCAATTCTCTTTCTTTGTCAGCTATCGCTATTGTCAGACGTTCCAATTCTTTGTCAGCACGTTCCTTGGAATTATTGTCACCTTGCACTTCATCGGTAAGGTCGACAATGGTTAAATCCAATTTTGTTTTTTCCCTCAAAAGTTGTTGTTGCTCAGTTGTCAAAACAGATTTGTCATCTTTGGACGAACTAACATCTTTTCGTGCATCTTTTAAACTCTTCTGAATACTCTTGATCTTTTCCTGTGCCTTCTGTATTTCCATGTTTAGTTGTTTTTGTTTGTCACCGGAATTTTTTCGCTGTGCATTCAGCTCTTCCAGTGACTTTCGTGTTTCTTTCAATTCTGTCTCGTGGATAATATATTCAAGTGATCGTCGAGCCTTATCCCACTTTTGATACTCTTTTAACTCTTCTTTTTCTTCTTCCAATGTTTTAAGTCGTTCCTCAATCGTTTGCAAGAATTCAGTGATTTTCTCAATTTTACCTTCAGTCTCTCGTAGAATATTCATTGATTCTTCTTTTCGTTCATCGTACACTCGGGTTCCGGCCACCTCCCTCAGCAATTTTAATCGATGTGCATCCGGAGCGGTTGCCATTTGATTGATTTTACCCTGTTTAACAATGTAGTATGGATTGGAATTGGAAAACCCAGCCGATTCTAGGAGATTGACAACTTCACTACGCGGTACAACTTTTTTATTTAAAAAATATTGATCCTTTTTGGCGCCAATTACACGTCGCAAGAATATCTCATCTTTGTCAATCTAAAAATTGAGGTTTTATCAAATTAGACACTGCAGTGCTTCTGGAACTTTAGAAAAATCTTACTGGAACTCGATTGTCTGAGTTGTCAAAAATTATTTCAACATACGCAGACATAACTCTAGATCCGGTGCCTTCATGTAGCAGTGCTTGACGTTGTTCAGGACGTAAATGTGTAAATTCATCGCTTAGGACAAACTGAATTGCTAAATGTTTCAAATATTTATGAAAAATTAAAACTTTCTTTGTTTTTCCATGACTTACCATAAAAGAAGTTACTTTTACCCGACCCATTTCTTCCAACAACAACATTGTGTCGTTTATCGAATGGTTCGACAATAGTTTGCTCTCTGTAACTTTTGAAGCCTTGGATTATTATCTGTAAGAATATTTATGTTTGAGTATAGGAGTTGTTTGTAATGTTCCTTAGCTAAATAAAATTATTTTTGGAGCACCCAAGCGCAAAGTAGGTTGGGTTTATTTTGCAGTAATAATTAAAATAATTTATAATTTTATTGTATGCAGAACACTTGTTCAATAGAAAATTGCTTTACAATATAAGTTTTAATGAACATTTACATGAAAAAAAAATATTAAAAAAGGCGTCTTAAATATAACCTAAAAACGACAACTACTAGCCTATTGTACCAAAATGTGAACTTACCTGTTTGATGTGCATTTTGTGATGTTAAGATTAACAAAAATTGGCAAAGAATTATTTATAAATTAAAAATATATAAGCAAATCAGGAAATTAAACACTTTTATTCTCAATTACTTCCGCCATTTTTGAATTATGTTGTAGAGCTGATGGGTACGTTCAAATCACCAACTAGGCCATTTACATAATCTCTTTTCAATACATGGGTCTTTCTATTTATCCATCTTCTTCTTACAATTATACTATTTTTCGTGGTAAATTTTATAATTTTTCGTTTTGGACAAAAATAGACAATATTTTTTTTTAATAGAGACGGGATAAAACGTTTCAACTGCAAATTTGTCATTTTTAAAAATAAATTCAAATAATTCTCTAAAAAAACCACTCGGAAGCCCGAAGATCGGACGTCTGACTACCGTAGCTGAAAGGAATAATCTATCAATACTTCTACTGTGTAGGTATTCACTAAGAATTATAAGTTTTGCTAACTTTGCTTTTAACTCGTAATAACTTGTTTTTATTTATATAAAATCATAATCGTATCAGCACATCCTACAATTAAAATGGAGCTTTTTATTCCTTTTTTTTTTTAAATGTTTTGCTCAGCTATTATTATATAGTACTCTATATATATATATATATATATAAAAGTTGAAATGAAAAAAAAACGGTAATTTAATATAAAATATTAAAAATAATTTAAGCTGTAAGGTTTTTAGTTTTCGTCGTATAGTGGGGTGGCGTCCCCAAGTGTCATTGAATGTGGTGAAGTATTTGTTCTGGGCGTTGTTCGGCCAGATCTCGGACTGCGTCCACTGCCATAGTGTTGATCAACACTTGATCGGCTCATTGGCCGCATATCATCATATTGTGGGGATTTTTCTGCTGGTTTTTTATTATCACCGCCGCCGCCACCACCATCATCATCCTCGTCATCCCAATTTGGTGTTCGATTGCTATATAATTAAAAAAAAAATCATAACCAGAACGGTTCGTATATCATCTATCTACTTACCCTTGCGGACTTTCTCTGCCAGCATTACGTGGCGTACCAGCAGTACTGCCATCTCTTTTTGATCCAAAATGTCCATCTCTATTGGAACCATAATTGCCATCTTTCTTTGAACTAAAATTATTATCTCTGTTCGATCCAAAATTGTTATCTCGCTTCGGTTTACTGCCCCACGATTCGGCTGCCTTCTCCCAATTATCAGTATCTTGGTGAGACGACGAAAATTCGCTGCTGTTTCTCGCATCAGACTTCTCATGGTAGGATGAACCAAAGAAATCTTTTTTCGAATTGCTATTACGTTGAAATGGTGAATAACCACCGCTATTGCCACCGGCGCTACTGCTACCACCACGTCCACTTCTAGAATTCATATCACTACGACCTCCTCTAGAATTCGTATCACCACCAAAACCACCGCGGCCTCTTCTCGCTGAATTCATATCACCTCCACTGCTACCGCCACTTCGACTGCTAGCTCTTGAATTCATACTGTCGTATCGACCTCCAGAGGACGCATAATTGCTGCCACCTCGTGACGTTGAGAAACCACTACTTCTGCTACCATGCTGTTGGGACGATGTATAACCGCCTCTTGTGTGTGGACTACTACGTGGCGATCGATAGTATGGCGATGGCTGTTGTTGCGTCGCTGGCGTACTTTGATGTCGTGAACTTATTGGCGGTCCTGGCTGCAAAAATGGTCCATTGCTCGAAGGTACTTGATTGGGCGTTATCTGTCCGTATCTGGGCGTTTGCGACGAATGATGCGGCGTATGGTGTGGCGTCTGATGAGGCGTATGGTGCGGTGTATGATGCGGTGTATGATACGGTGTCATATATGGTGTTTGACCGCTAGGTGTGTAAGGTGTATTGATGTATGTACCATAGCCTCCGGGCGTATGGGGATAATGTGGTGTTTGATTTGCCATTGATTGGGATAGATTGTGAAGCATATGCGATGGCATACTTTGAGCTACTTTGTGTATTGCATCTGAACCTAAACTGCTGTTCGACAATGCCGGTGTTGCAAAAGAATTACGTGAGCTAGCCGTTGAAGAACCTTTTGGTGTATTTGATGGGGTCAATCCGGGCAATGGATCTTTAAAGTGTTCCTTGAACCATTTCAACAGAGAATTTATTGACTCGAACGTTTGTTGTCTAAAGCGATAGCCATCTGGTGTGACGCTAACGTATTCGTGAAAAATTTTCGTTCGAGGCAAATAGGATAGAAGAAATTTTCCAGGATATTTCTTTGAAGCCGATATAAAGTAGTGAATCTTTTTCTCATTCTTTTTCTTCTCATCATTAAGAAGTTCCTCCATTTTGAGTCGCATGCCACCATCGGCATCTCTATAGTATTTGTATCCAAGTAGATCCCGTGCAAAAGCAGCCATTGGATTTACATGCCGTGCAATTATTTCATCTAGATCTTCAAATTCTTCGTTGCCAATCCACAGTGATTGTCCTAAACTAAATGCATTTTCTTTGCCCTCCTCTCTCACATCAATATGCTGATAGATATTATCGGCTACCTTCCATGTTACCGTTAAATGATCGGAACCTTTACTAGAAGGACGAACAATAACTTCACCCTGATCGACGTTCGCCATAATTTTGACCGCTTCCTCATAAGATTTATTGTGAAATGCCGGATGGACAATAATGCGCTTAATGTACTGTTGACGGGATTTTTGTTTTTTCGTATCATCCTCTCGGCGTGTTTCTTTATCTTCAAGTTCCTGATCGTAGTAGTGATCTTTTTGCGGTCGCCATTCATGATTGCGATCAATTAAATCGGAACTTTTCGATGAGCAATCCACTTGAAATCGTTCCACCTCAATTTTCGTTATACGTACATGAATTGTTTGATTCACCTGTACACGTTCCTCGGGATTTTTAACATGTTTATCAGAGAGATTTTTTATATGTATAAATCCACTGAGATCATTATCTAAGCGTAACTTTACGCCAGTTGCTTGTCCTGGACATGCACCAGCATCAAAATGATTCCATACCTCTGATAATTCGGGAAAATCATTATCCAAACAGAATGGACATTGCCATAAGCCCGTTTCATCGTTTCGAACGGGATTCGCTTGATCGAGTTGTTCGCCCTGTGGTTTTCGATGACTGAAACCGACAACTTTGGCTAGGAGCATTTTTCCCACATAAAATGTTTCTGGTGTTTCTTTTGTTAGTATGTCGAATAGTTCTTCGGCATTTGCCGTACGGAACGGTGTTCGTAAATCTTTGTAGCGTGAATTTAATTCAGCCCGAATGTCGTATAGGGTGATGCTTTTGTTGCCAAAACCTAGACGAAATTAGTAAATGATTAGAATGGTTTTTTTTTCGAAATCTCTAAAAGAATTCTGAGATGATTTCAAGAATTTTGTTTAGGATGTTGTCAAAAACAATCAATACATTACCTTGTCGTTCAAGTTCCACAGCAAAAGCATCCAAATCTAAGTCTTTTAACCTCTCGGGCGCTTCTAAAATTTCCTCTAGTGCACCGGCCGGATTCGCATCTTCATCATCATATTCTAATGCATCGACAGCCATTTTTCTTGCCCATTCATATGTTTCGGGATGAACACGTGATCCATCGAGCACTTCAACGTATGCTTCGGTACTGTCGCCCAACGAATTTGTGTCGATTTTTATAAAGCCCGAACAATTGATAAAGACTTTTGGACCCATATGGCAGGCGGTTACAAGTTGCGTACGATTTTCCAAACGTTGATTGGTTTGCTTGAGGATTTTTATCAAAGCCTGACCTTTTCGTGGACCGAGGCCACAAATAAATTGTATCAAATTAACGGTCAGGGAATTTTGTACGGCCAAATTAACATCGACGCCCACTTCATTGGTACGATTTATAAATTCCATGTACAAATTTTCTAAAAGATACTCTTTTGGCAGTTGATCCTGCAGTGTATGATAGCGAAGGCAGAGTATTTCTTCGTCGGCCGTACATAATTGGGAATATTCAACTAAGGGATCTTGCATTTTTCTTGCTAATGATACGGCCTGTCGAAGAAGCGTTGGATATTCTCGAAAATCTGCCACTCCTTTATTAGAATTTGAATAAATTTTCGCCAATTCGTTTTCGATAATTTCAACAGCAACATTTGGAAATTGTTCCTCCTCAAACAGTTCTTTGATAATTTCCTTTAAATCTTGTTGAATCATTACGGCGTCTCTGGATTCACCGCCGATGACAATTAAATGTGGCTTTTTGTTCCGTATAAAATTCTTCAACGCTGATAAATCAGCTTCTTTCATTGCTTTTTCATCGGACCGATAGGAATTCTTTCGTTTCAGAATATGAGGAACTCGCAAATAATCGGTAACATCTCCGTCGGGACTGGTTAGTGCACAAAATGCCGATTGACTATAATCGGGCACATATGCCAATCCCATAACTCTAATTCCTTTGCTAGTGTCCCAATCGTAATCATCTTCTTCGGAAAAGTCCACCGTGTATGGAGCCAATTTAATCCAATTGTACAATTTACGACAGCACAACTTTAGAACGGCATCCTTAGCCTCATTCACTAGCATCGATTTCAGTTCTTTTCGCATGTCTGGCAAAACCATTTTGTTTAAAGCTTCCTCTACACATGATGCTCGCAGGGCATTCCATTCTTGAACATTTTTCGAAAATTCATCTCTCTGATAGAGAGTTTTGATTTCCTCCAAATACGAACCCGTTGTGTTTCCTTCGATTTTTTCCGAAATATTAATCGTTAGCAATTTATCCTCTTCGGCTATGCATAAACGAAGAAATTGATCGCCCACCAAATCCCTAACTGGTTTATCTTTAATATATTTGAACGCATAGCAAGTGTGATTTTCGTCAATTTCTTTTTGTCCCCTTTTCGTGGGACGCACACACAATTTGGCTCGTTCAAAGAAAATTTCCCGTACCGTTTTTCGCAACGATGGTTCACGGGCAATTTGTCGGGCAACCACAAATTTCGCTGCGTCCAAAACATCTTCAACGGTCGGAAATTTGGCATTTATATACTCTTTGGCCAAATCGGCTAATTCTGTTGATTCTTGATCGACTTCATGTCGCTGATAGTTGTCCCGTAAATTTTCAGCAAACTGTTCCGGTGTAAGACCGAAACGTTTTGAGATGCCCAATAAACCCGCTTTTCGACACATTGCATATGGACCCGAATCACGAGCCAATTTTAAAGATTCCTCCAACGGTTGATCGTCATCATCATCTTCGTCGGGTATTTCTTCCGGTGGATCAGCGCCTTCGTCTAATTTTTCCAATTCACGTCTTCTTGCTTCTTGACGTTCCTCTTTGCGCCGTTGTTTCTCCTTGATCCGCCATGCTTCATTCATTGCCGATATTTCATGCGAATAATGCAACAGAAAATGTGTATGGACGTCTTTAAGCTCTTCTGGCGTTTGTACATATCTCAATCGATCGATATCCTCATCTTTGATAATTCGGATGTCATCCGGCAGCGCTGTGTCTGGATTTTGCATTAATTTATCCAATTGATAGCTGCGCATTTTACCAAATAGTGTTGTTAGTGTTTTTCGACGGGACAGCAACTGACACCATTTTGCATCGAAATTGTACACTTTCCATAGATCGTTTATGTTCAGTTCGGGCTGAACATATTCCTTGCGATAAAATGCAATGAACGGCACTTCTAATTGTTGATTTCGCATAAAGTCTAAGGCTTGCTTTATTTTACCAATGGCAGTCGATGGTTTTCGAGAACGATCTCGTCCATCTGGTCCAATATTGTCTTGTGTGGATATCGTCGGTTTGATAAATGCTTGTTTGTAAATCCATTCGGCTTCCTCGTCCAGTTCATTGGAACCTTCAGGCACAGCGGTTAGTGGCATTTCACGGAGTTGCATACGTTCAGGGATGTCAGTGCGACGAATCTATATTGGGAGAGAATATCGTTTTAATTCAGCATCTATAAAAGTTCTAAATATAGTGAATCAATATTGTCGGACCATAAAGCTAAATGGAATAATGAACCCAAACTGTTCCACAAAAAGATATAGTCAACTATCAAGCGGATTCTACAGAATAGTTAAAACCAATAAAGAGAGAGATTAAGTCAACAATTCTTCAGGTGTAAGTGTGCGGATGTCAAAGTATTATTTGTTCAGCTGAGTACTTCAAAGCATTACTATTATCGTCTGCCATTGGAGGCAATACAGATGACACCAAACAGCAAAGTTATTACTGAAGATGTTTGCAAACAAAGTAGGTGAATAGAAATAGAAAAATCTCGTGCGTTGAAGCGAGATAAATTGGATATTTTTTCAGATTATGTATCATTTAACTTACCTCATTATCTAAATCGGTAAAATGTCCTCGTTTCAATTCACTCGGTTCATAAATTTCGAATATCGATTTTTTAGCCGTCTTCTTTTTGGCAGTCTTTTTCGGTCTTTTCTCCTTTTCAGAACCGTCAACACCATCCTCTTCATATTCATCTTCAGCCTCTGATTCATCTTCATATTCATCCTCGTCATATTTATCAAATTCATCATAATCAAAATCGACACCAAATATATCCTGTCCCTCCTGCAGATGAGCATCATTAAAAATGCGTCGACTTCGTTTCTTTTTCTCCGTTATTGGTCGACCATCATCGTCCACAATGAAATCGTCAGCATCTGATTCTTCATCCTCTTCTTCTTCGTCAAATTGTTCTGGTTCACCAAGTCTATGTGCACTAACCGATCGTCTACTTTCTTCATCCTGAAACAATCAAGAGATTCGATGTTAGAGTAGATGAATTGAATTTAAATTTCAATTGAAATTTCTGTGTACTAAGCACATTACCTGATGTTCATGATCCTGTGTTTATGTATAATATGCGTGTAAGATAATGAATTCAAATAGTTAATAGTAAATTTAAAAAAAAAACTAAATTTTTACTTACGTCATCGCCATCAAATAGATGAGTAGCGATAACATCACGTTCCATTCCTTCGTCCACTTCTCCTTCACCATCGCTATCTTCAATTTGCATACGTTTCAGGCGTTTAAATCGTTTCTAGTATGAAGGGGTAAAATCTTTTTAATGTAATTTGATTAAAAAATCACATGTTCCTTACTCGGCGTTGTACTTTAACACCTAAATTCTCTTCAATTAGATCATAGTCGTCTTCTTCGAGACGATCATCTAATTCATCTTCATCGTCGCTTTTTTTACGCTTCTCATTGCCAGATCCATCTGAATCTTCACCTTCGCTTCCCTCCTCGATTGGTGCATCATCGATAAGATCTTTTAATTCTTCGCGTAGTCGTTCTTCATCGTCCTCATCGTCATCTTCGCTATCGGACATTGCCTTGAGCTTTTTGAGACGTTTACGTTCATGTGGATCCAATTCCTCATTATCAGAGTTCTGAAAATATATTGCAAGGCATATCAATAATATGTGTTTTGTTAGTTTGTCAACATTAAGCAATACAACAAAAAAAAACGAAACAAACTCAAATATTGATTTTATTGCGTTTTACAATTACTGCAATACAACCAAGTCATTTTAATGTATTAATTTCAAAAATAGATAAATCTGTAGATTGAAAATACTTATATTTGGAATAGAAGAGATAGTGATTCTCATAGTTATCGTATAATTTATAATGGAAGAAAACAACTTACATCACTCTCAGCCTCAGAATCTAGAAAGTCTGCCATTATACTTGATCTATGTAGGTGCGAAGATTACGAAAATATGATATAAATGTAAGATAATGCACGGCGCACTAATTGCCAATATTTATTCTTAGTTTTAGATTGCTTATAACTATATTTAATTAAAATATTAAAAAGTAGCACGTCAAAAAGCAAGAAGTTTGGCTGACATTTTTATTTTATCGAAAAATGTGGCTGCATACATTGTAGGTAAAGGCAATTTATTTGACATTACAGAGAGTTCGTTTAATGTTTTTTTTTTTAAATTTTATTTATCGGTAACGTAGTTATTCGTGTTAAAAATTTGACATTAAAAAAACATAACGAAATTAAATAATGTTAAATTAGACGGCGATTCATAAATATACTGTAAAACTAGCGGGCATTTTTTAGAGAGGGATTATGAGAATCAGAATATGTCAATATTGAAATAATGTGTGTGAAAGCGAGAACATTGTCAAAATAAAATAAATTATAATTTTTCTGCGAAAGCCAAATTCGAACTATAATTGAATTGTTTGATTAAAGTGGATAAAGCATAAAGTTCAATTCTCCCCTTGCTGCAGTTGAAGATGATTGAAATTGTAATGTGCATTTTGGATATGGATCTCTAAACATACCGTGAATTTTGGTTTTATTTTGTGACATTAAAAGGTAATATAAAATTGTGCCTCTTCGCTAAAGATAATATTGGTGGTGAAAGTTTATAACGAAATTCTTGGTACACCACAGCAAAACAGAAATTACCATATTTTATAATAATATTTGTCATATGCACATGCATTTGTTTTGATATAACCGACAAGATAAAGAATAATTAGTTTATATGTAGATTTTTGGTTAATTTGAAGAATTGCGTATCGTTGTTATTGCCGATGGCTTCCATTTGTATTTTTTATAAATAGGAGCATCTCAAATATAGAATAATTAGTTACAGTGTTCCGTTTTTGCTCGGGTATATCTCTTGAAATATGTAATTAAATTATTTCATTCAATTTTTAAAAAGATATGTAAGATTGATAGGATTCTACATAATTTCCAATTTATATAGGCTTAATCTCTACCCTGTAATGTACGTAGAAAACAAGTTAGTAGCTTTGGATTCCACTTTATCCTATAAACTTTATCTTTTAACTTTTTACCATTTTAGGACAATGTACGTAGAAATGAATAAGACCGGAACAAGAAATTGGATACACTTAACTTTACAACGTATCCGCTTCCACTATTTCATTAGCAAGAAAGAGACATTTTGTGGAATCCCAGACGAGATAGAAGCATTTTTTTAATAGATGAAATTATAAATGCTTTCGTCTTATGTTCTTTCTCCAACCTATAATTGTTTACTAAACATTGTACACTGAACTCAAAAGGCACCACCAATTCATCTAAAAATTAAGATTTAGTATTCGTAGATATCCCTTGAAAAATGTGCAGTGCAATGGATTAATTTTGGAAGTTTGAATCTTTACTAATCTTTAAAATGAGTCAATTATAGTTTTGGAATCAAAAAAACTTGGGAAAATATGCCTTTTTTCAAATTTTATTTCTAAGTTTTTTGAATTTCAAATATCTAGATTTCCAGACCATCTGGATTCTCCTATGATCTGATTTGGCATATAGAAATATAGTTTTGTGCAAAGTAATTTACATAATTACTTAATTTGTATCCTAATAAAACAATAAAATAAAGAATGGACATTATTGTGATGGGACAAATAACTGGTCGGATTACCTGCGATTCTAAAAATCGGAAAATGTTGTTAGGTAGACCTAGAAAGGATTATAAATGTAAAATATACATAATTAACTTAAATTTTGTTTGTCAAAATCAAAATAAAAGTAATAAAATGAAGAAAGGACATTGTTGTTGTAAGGGCAAAGAGAAATGACCGCTACCTAATATTTTTATTTGATTTTGTTGGTCCTTTTGTATCTCATTAAATATTTTTAACCCAGTTTAATGTACAACAATATTTATTAGGTTACCCTTTAAAATGATGCTATCCCTTCCATCTAAAAAAAAATTATATAAATAGTAGGACTGGCAAGTGGCGACAGCTAGTCATCGCGAAACTGTTACCGAAGTAACAACTGTGTGAAAAATAAAAACATTTAAGGATATAAAAGTAAAAATTAAAGTGAAAGTGTGCCAAAAGCAAATGACACAACTGCAAGGTAATTTCGCAAAAAATTAAAAATTATCGTTAGGAAAAGTTGTGACCACCGGACTCACTTGTTCGACATTTTGATCTTATATTTAATTAAGATCTCACCGGTAATCGAATTATTGGTTATTAATTACTATGCCAAAAAAGCAAAACGCGCTTTTTCTACATTCCTAAAATAGCTCCATTGTTTATAAACATTAAATAAATATTTAAGAAAGAAATAAAATCGTCAACCGACCGATTGTGGCTCGTTATCATGTTTAATGTTTGTATATTGAATAAATTATGCTTAAGTTTCAGAATGATGAGAAATCCAAAACACTTAGTAATCCAGTTTTAAATCTGTATTGTTTGACAATTAGCATTTCAGAGATCGAATTGATTCGAGTGAATCCAAAATCGAATTTGTTGTTTAATAGTTTTTTTTTTGAATTTTCAGAAGTAACTAGTTATCATGAATTTTACGTCTAGTCAAGAGTTCTCCATCCATGACAGTTTGGTATCACATATGTCGGATAGCAGCGACAATGATCCGTCATCGGATGAATATACAAAAACCGATCAAGTGAGCGAACGTCTTGGTTCTAAATCTGAATTGCCAGCAATTTATCCTAGTGACAATGATTTGTCACCAGATGAAAGTAGCGAACCATCGCCAAAGAGAATGAAAGTTCTGACCGAAAACTATTCAAAGAACTCATTGCATATGATGAAAAGTATGGGCTTTAATCCGAAATCTGGTTTGGGTAAATTGGGCCAGGGTCGTTTGGAGCCCGTTCAAGCATCCGAACAAAAAGGTCGTCGTGGTCTTGGTTTGCGAACCGATAAACTCGATGCAGCCGGTGATGAATTTGATGAAACAATGGAGCATATTCAAATACGAGAAACGGCCGAATGGCTAACAAATAGTGATGATAATTTGGATGATCTGAATCGTGATGTGCTAGAGTCATGGTTGGTTGTTAGTTCGAAAAAAAAGACCATCGATGATGAGACAAAATTTTGCGATCCCAAAATATTGTACGACATTTTGCAGTCGAAAACGATGTTTGACAATTTGGGTAGCGATGACATGAGGCTGGCACGTAATCGCTGTAATCCTTTTGAGACAATTGGACGTGCGATATTTTTAAATCGTGCCGCTGTTAAGATGGCTAATATGGATGCGATTCTTGATTTTATGTTTACGAATCCGGTCGATGAGAACGGAGTGCCATTGGTCCGAGACGATGACTTATTATATTTCGCTGATGTTTGTGCGGGTCCCGGTGGTTTTTCCGAATATGTTTTGTGGCGCAAGAAATGGCACGCTAAAGGATTTGGTTTTACGCTGCAACGTGAAAACGATTTTAAACTGGACGATTTTCTAGCTGGCAATCCAGAAACATTTGATGCCTACTATGGCATTAAAGAAGATGGCAATGTATTTGATCCGGAAAATATTGAATCTCTAACCAGATATGTTCTTAGTCAAACGGAAGTTGGTGTTCATTTTATGATGTCCGATGGTGGATTTTCGGTTGAGAATGAAAAAAATATCCAGGAAATCCTATCGAAACAATTGTACTTATGTCAGTGCATTGTGGCATTGTCGATTGTTCGTACCAAAGGTCATTTTGTGACCAAATTATTTGATCTCTTTACACCGTTCAGCGTTGGATTGGTTTACCTAATGTACAAATGCTTTGAGCAAATCTGTATATTTAAGCCAAATACTAGTCGACCGGCTAACTCGGAACGATACTTAGTATGCAAATGGAAAAAACCAAATACCGACACAATTCTTCGACATTTGTCCGAAATAAATTTGGCCATGTGGGAAAATACAAATTCAAACACCGATACCTTGGAGCTAGTACCTTATGACGTCTTGCGTGATGATGAGAAATTTTTTCACTACATTTACGAGAGCAACAACACAATTGGACGCAATCAAATAGCGAGCTTACTGAAAATAGCCAAATACGCAAAAGATCTGGAACTTAAGGAGACTCGACAGGCGGACATTCGTTCGGATTGTTTGGAAATATGGCAGCTACCAAATAAAATGCGTTTGGCACCGCCGAACATATCCGTTGAACAGTTATTTAGTGAATTACTTGGTCCATGGTTCAAAGAGAAAGAATTTCTAAATGCAACCGGCAAAACACTGTCGAAAACGATGAATTTATCGAAAATTTTCCGTTTTATCGATCAGTGGTATTTTGTTCCGTTAGAATTTACCGAAAATGAGAACAAAAATGTGCGCACATTTTTTATTAGCAAAGGAGGACGCAACGTCTATATGTACAATCCGAACGGTACCTGGTCGCCTGTACAAAATGTTTCAATATGTTTGGCACCGAATACATTAATTTTCGGCGAAATTGCTATGGAACTGAATGGTGAAGGACGCCTCCAAACCGTTACGTATGGTTTGCACATCATTGATGGAATGGTATTGGGAAGTGTTGATATTCGAAATTTTCCACTAAAGAAACGTGTTGAAATGTGCCAGAAATTTGCAATGGCCCTAAATAAGCCGAACAGTAAATCGATACCGATATCATGTAAAAAATTGTATCCGCTCAAAGATTTTAAGGAGTTCTTTGACGGATTAGCATTTCACACATTAAAGAATGGTCAGAGACGGCTGGGATTATCGATTCGAACAAAATTCGGTCAAGGTCGATTTTTTGTGCCACGCGGTCTAATGTTCTTCAATCAGTTGAAATCGCATTTGTACATCGTCTCGTCCGACGAGCATAAAACGAAATATTTCGATTCATTGCAGAAAAAGGATTTTTACGATTGCGATCTACCCGATCGTAATGTCATTTATGCTTCGTTTAAATCAACATATATTGGACGGCATCTATGGCTGTGGGAATTAACGAATCAAGTTGATGCACAGCTCGATGAGAGTTTACGATCGGGCGAAAGTTTATATCGTGTCGATATTGAGGAGTTTTTGGCAAATAGTTTAATGAAGAATTTTGCTAATTACAGTCGATAAATGAAATTGAATTTATTTAAAAATTAATGCAACCACTGTACATATCGAATGTATGTACCTATTATGTTATATTTAATAAAAACAAAGAGTATTTTTCCATTTTTAATTATTTTCTTTCAAATTAATTGAATTTTCACTATTTTTATTTGTTTATATAGAACGGCGAAGTGGGACAACGGCATTCTACCATTTTTGTGTTTTTGCTTCCATACTGTATATGAAAGCCTTGGTTTCACTTTGAAAATTTGACAATTTTTTTTCGCGTTTTTTCGTTCCATTTTTTTTTGTGTTTTCTCCACGAATTGAAAGTTGCGTAACAATAAAACGCAATAAAAATTTTGGTCACTCGTAGGCACGATAACTCGAAAACGCGTTGAGCTAGAAGCTTAAATTTTTTTTTGATTGGTTTAAATGTGTACGGCCGCGGGAATTGTAATTGGGCAAAATTCCCCCACCCCTTCAAGCCCCTCCCATACAATTTTTTTGGAAACAATGTATTTTCTCATACTAAGCAACAAAATTTCGAAAAAATTATATAAACGAAAAAGATTTTATTTGTTGTAGGGCATATGATGGTGTAACAGATTATAGCAATTTGTTAACCCTTATAGGACCACCAATACTAAAATTTATTAGATGTCAATTTTCTCACAATTTTTATATGAAATTGAGAAAAAATTGTAAATAGAAAAAAGTTTTTGTTTTTTTTGTTGCATAAAAGGGGGGTTACTATTTTTGATCCACCGTTAAGCATTAGGATGGTGTAATTATTTTCCGTACAAAACTTATAGCCATCTTAGGTTGATCTAAAATTTTTCCATTTTTCTTTTGATATATAGGGTATTGGGGGATTAGGGCGGACCAGTATAGTAATTTTATGGTGGACTAATTTTGGAAAGGCAAAGGTGGGGAAGTGTGGGAGAAGAAGGGTAGGGTAAGGTAGAATTGTAGTGCTACAGCCATCTCAATAATAAATCTAGTGATAGAAAGCACAGGAAATACCATTGAATTCATTCTAATTTCTGTCTTACATGGTTAGTTTTAAATTTCGTTCCGCTTTTCGCAAAAATATATGGGAAAATATTGAGTTGCCAAGTTGAGGGCCCTAATATTGCGAGGTCCGGGCCAATACTCTGTCAGATGTTCATTTTGTCTAGGCAAACCAACACGGAACACATCTTAGATATTTAATCGAGCTTTTCTATTTTTTTTTTCTTCCAATCACAAATCAAACGTCTTATCAGCCAATAAACGAACGAGTACCATATATCTGTGATAGCCGTTTGATTTTCTTATCTCATCTATCTGTGTAATTACGATTTACGGTGGAAAAATAAACTTGACCAGAATCAATTGAAAAACATTCGCAAATTCGCAACAATTAAAACTGTGCGCACACAAAATGATAAAGAATTCGGTATTGTGTTTCATATTTATCCTCCAAATATGGTGTATAATTGGGGGTAGATTACCACGACAAAACTTAGACGATGAACGGGAAATACGAATGCATCCGAGCGATGATCTACTGCAACCGAAACCGAAAAATTACCAACTGAAACGTGATGGCGAAGATACGAATGCATTTTGGATAAATTCGGCAATGGAATTTGTAGACAAACAAATTAAGAAGGAACCCAATACAAATATAGCTAAAAATATTATTTTATTTATGGGCGATGGAATGTCGGTCGCCACATTAGCTGCAGCTAGGGTGTACAATGGTGGTGAAGAGATTCCGCTATTTTTTGAAGACTTTCCCGACATGGCACTGTCGAAAACGTATTGCGTTGACACTCAAGTAGCCGATTCAGCATCAACGGCCACAGCTTTTCTAACCGGTGTTAAGACAAACTACGGAATGTTAGGATTACAAGCTAAAGTGCCGAGATACGATTGCTATGGACAACTGGATCCAAAGAACCATACACATTCGATTGCAAAATGGGCCTTGGATGCCAAAAAGGTTGCTGGTATTGTAACAAGTACGCGGATAACGGATGCATCACCAGCCGGAGTTTATTCCCATTCGGCTAATCGATATTGGCAAAATAATCAAGATGTCGCAAACGATCGATGTAATCCGGATATTATAGATGATATTGCAGAACAATTGGTTTATGGAGAAGTTGGAAGTCAATTGAAAGTTATACTTGCGGGGGGTCGACGAGAATTTCGTGACAAAAAGATGGGCGATGAAGAAAACTTTGCAAATTTACGAACTGATGGTAAAGATTTGATACAGGAATGGATTGACAGTAAGAAAAATGCTAAGCATGCGTATGTTTGGAATAATGTAAGTGCGACCAGATTTATTGTAACATCACATTAGGTACTGATTTTTCTTCATTGGTTTAGACTGCATTATCGAAGATCAACACAAATGAAACGGAATATCTCTTGGGTTTATTTGAGGACACACATATACGTTATCATCTCGAAGTGGTAGAAGAAGATTTACATGAGACTGAACCGACTCTCTCTGAATTGGTCGACAAGGCTATTGATATGCTAAGCAAACATGAGGAAGGTTTCTTTTTATTTGTGGAAGGCGGCCGAATTGATCATGGCCATCATGGAACCTATGCCCGTTTAGCACTAGATGAAACGGCTGAGCTAGCCAAAGCAATTAAATTAGCAAAATCGAAATTAGATGATAGTGACACTTTATTCGTGGTTACAGCTGATCATTCTCACACAATGTCCTATTCAGGATATGCAGTAGGGGCGAATTTCTCTTTTATTTTCTGATATCTTGAATTAATGATGTTTTTTTTCCATTCCATTCAGTATCGTGGACATGACATTTTAGGGAATGCCGAAACTAACAAAATTGTAACGGATAACATTCCGTACATGACATTGAACTATGTTGATGGACCGGGATTTTCTAGTCACATGAATACAACTAGTGGCAAACGTATTGATTTGCTAGCAACGAACAAAGATGGTATTCGAATGAGATTTCCAGCATCGTTACCCAGAAGCACTGAATCACATGCTGGTGAGGATGTGATCGTTTTTGCTACAGGTCCCTGGTCACATTTGTACAGTGGCGTCATGGAACAAAGTACCATTCCACATATTATCGCATATGCATCTTGTATTGGGGATGGATTGAAAGCGTGTAAATAAAAATTTGTTGAGTCTTTTTATTCTATAAGTTGAAAATGAAAATAAATTATTTAATGGACCGTGTGCAGTTCTCAATTCTTTAGCCATCTTGAGATACTGAGATATTTCTAACTTTCCATCACTCTCTCTCTCTTTCTAGTATTTAAGATTTGCTAAATTACTATTTTAACCAATAAAAGAAATGTGTAGCTAACAAGAACACAACTGGAAAAATGTGGCAAGGTCAAAAATTGACGATCTACCAATTTAGTAAAAATTCTCAATTGATATTGAATTGTCTTTCTAATAAAATTACATTTTATCAATACGACTTACTATCGGACTGACAGATCTTATCTGTCCAGGAAAACGATAATTTTTAGCTACTCTAAAATTAATTTCTACTCACTTCATCAATTTGAGTTTGTTATCGAAGCGAATAAGTAGTAGTGCTAGTCTAACCTGAATAATGATAAAATACTCAGTGCTATGTGTAGTAGTTCTACTTCAGATATGCGCCATCAACTCGGGAACAATTCCCCAATCCGATGGCAATTGGGAAAAAGAGAAAAATATGCATCCCGGTGATTATTTACTAGAACCGAGACCGAAAAACTACAAATTACAGCGTGAAGATGAAACTACGAATGAATTTTGGCTGAACGCTGCCAAAGATTTTGTGGAAAAACAAACGAAAAAACAAAATAACACAAAAATAGCTAAAAATATAGTTTTATTTCTGGGTGACGGTATGTCTGTTGCAACACAATCTGCAGCCAGGGTTTATCTTGGCGGTGAAGAAGTCCCGCTGTTCTTCGAAGAATTTCCATATTTTGGTTTGTCCAAAACATACTGTGTAAACTATCAAGTAGCCGATTCGGCATCAACATCCACTGCCTATTTGTCTGGTGTCAAAGCTAACTACGGAACATTGGGCGTTAATGCAAAAGTGCCAAGATATGATTGCTATGGACAATTGGATCCAAAGAATCATACACATTCGATTGGCGAATGGGCAATGAATGCGGGCAAGGCGGTCGGTTTTGTAACGACAACAGTAGTTACGGATGCATCTCCGGCCGGAATTTATTCGCACATATCTAATCGGTATTGGGAAAATAACCAAGATATTTTGGACAGTGGATGCGATGACAATCTCTTGGATGATGTTGGGGAACAATTGGTTCACGGAGAAATTGGCAAACAATTGAAAGTAATTATGGGTGGTGGGCGTCGGGAGCTTCGAGATAAAACGATGCCAGATGAGGAAAGACAACGGAATTATAGAACCGATGGAAAGGATTTGATTCAAGATTGGATTGAACAGAAAGGCAATGCTAGAAAAGCGTATGTTTGGAATACGGTCGGTATAAATTGAATATTTAAAAGAGTAATTAACATTAGACTTGTTTCTTTAGACGGAACTCCTGAAGATAAATGGAAGTGAAACTGACTATCTTCTAGGTTTATTCGAAGGTTCTCACTTACGTTATCATCTCGAAGTTGTTGATGAACAAATTGAAGATAAAGAGCCAACACTGGAACAATTAGTTGACAAGGCAATTGATGTCTTAAGCAAACACGAAGAAGGCTTTTTCTTATTTGTTGAAGGTGGACGAATTGATCTGGCCCATCATGGAACATATGCTCGTATCGCATTAGATGAGACAACGGAGTTTGCTAAAGCTGTTGCAATGGCTCGAAAGAAATTAAGTGACGATGACACTCTTTTTGTTGTGACGGCCGATCACTCGCACACATTTTCATATTCAGGATATGGAGTAAGATTACAAAAAAGAAAAACAAAAATTGCACTTGATCTCAATGATTTTCAATTAATTTCAGTATCGGGGTAGTGACATTTTCGGGACAGGTTTTACAACAGACATAGTTACCGATCATATTCCATATTTCAAATTAAATTATGTCGATGGACCAGGATTTCCCAGTCATATGAATTTAACGAGTGGCAAACGTGTCAATCCAAACTCAATGGATACGGAAAAAATTCGATTTTCATTTCCCTCATCATTACCGCGTAGTACCGAATCACATGGCGGTGAGGATGTCGCTGTTTATGCAATTGGACCGTGGGCACATTTGTTTACCGGTGTTTTTGAACAGCATACAATTCCTCATATGATGGCTTATGCATCGTGTATTGGGAATGGACTGAGAGCATGTTCTAACTAAGACAGTTTTCTTATAGATTTAATAATATTTTTAGTATAAACTATTTTCATATTTATAAATAGACCATTTAATTATATTTTTAGTCGTCTTGTTTTTAATTTTCTAATTACTAATTAATATCGAATTATCTGGTAGGAACGATGGGGAATTTTTCAGTTTTTCATAGAATGAACATTTTTCGTTTTTTTTTTAATGTCAATATCAACATTTCAATCTCTGGTTAGATTTAAGTCATATACTTAATGTTAACCCTTTCCACAAAAGTTTAAATTAGACAACAAAAAAACATACTCAGAATTTATTATTGTAAGTGTGTCTGTTAGATATCTAACAGACAATATCTCTGGAATTAGAATACTTAATTGAAGACACTGTGTTGTTATTGCTATTGCTAACTCATTATTCAGAAAGTATAAGCCTTGTGAGGGAAATTATAAAATAAATTATCATAAGGCTTTCAAGGTTTAAGCTACTTATAGTAGTTGGAATTTGGATCACAGACATGGACAGACTATGGACATACATACGGACAGATAGACAGACATACAGACATACGGAGGAGAGACAGATATACGGACAGAGGGATGGTAAAATTTTTCGTCCGCAGAGAATACAGTGCAACCTCGATAACTCGAAGTTGAAGGGGAATAAAAAAAAAATCGAGTTATCGAGGATTTTGAATTACTTATTGAGGTGAAAAAAGAAAAAGTTCGAGTTATAGAGGTTCATAACATAAACGTCACAATAGCTACGCATACAAGATACGCGTAAGCATACAAGCATAGATCACATTAACGCGATTGTAAAAAAGAGACTCACAGCTATATGAGCAA
The DNA here is from genome assembly GCA_026745375.1 of Platyura marginata. NCBI lineage: Eukaryota > Metazoa > Arthropoda > Insecta > Diptera > Keroplatidae > Platyura > Platyura marginata. The sequence continues at coordinate 7,717 of JANSTT010022702.1, read as the reverse complement.
AAATCGACTAGCATAAAGGTTAGAACGGGCAAAACATATCATAAACATTCTTTTTTGTATTGCGGCTTCGAGTTGTAGAGGTTTTGTAGTAAATACTTTTGAGTTATAGAGGTTCTTTGGTCAAATCCTAAAGTAGAACAATTCGAGTTATAGAGGTAAATTAACATGGCTTAATATAGGCAAATTCAAGGGGAATGCAAAAACTTCGAGTTATGGAGGAATTCGAGTTATCGAGGTTGCACTGTATTAAAAATGAGTATAAAAATGGTCAAGATCTTTTTAAAATTCATAAAATCTAATCAAAAGATCGATCGACTCAAACATGATTGCTTGAAACATGATCGAAATCGCACTTTTGCACCCATTCGAAATTTGTAGATAGAGATTATTGTATTATTAATAAGTGGTCTCACGTGATGCACCTAATTGAACCCATGAATTGTGTTTTTTTTTGTACGAATAATCTTTAATTTATGACATTGATCTAATGGTCATTTATTATTATTGTTGTCTACTATTAATCAATGTCTCTGATAGCGCCACAAGTTGCACCCAAAAAATATATTTACAAATTACCAATTCTGCTACTTATCATTGAATTGTTGTTACTTTATTGTCTTGTTAATGATAAGAAGTAACATATGTTACATATGTTTACAATTATTATCGAGAAAGGAACAAAAAAAAAAACTTATTAAAATGTTTATCTTGGCAATACAATGTCAACGGTAATTTATATTATATTCAATAAATATTAATTAGTTATTATAAATCACAAAATAATTTCAAGTGGCTATGTACTCAAATGTATATTTGACAGATTGAGATAATTGTTCCTGCGTAGTGCTATTGTTATGAAAAACAATCTATAGAGAAGAAGAACTTAGACCATTTAGAATTAGATATATCTCTGACCTTTCTCAATAACATCCAATGAACTTTTAGATGACTGTCGATATAGGAGATCACTACAAGCTGGAAAGAATTTTAATGAGGTAACATTTGTCTGTATAAATCAGTGCAGCAGTGACGTAGCCTCAGGGGGAGCTGGGTTATCACAGAATACCCCATTAAAATATAGAAATTATCATACCATTAATACAATAAAGTAAAAAAAATAATTTCAAATTGGTTTAAATACCAATTTCATTAGCAGGATATTTTACCCTATAATTTATTCGATGTGAATACAAAATTATAGGTAGATACCTACTGGTCAAACATGGAATGAGCTGTAAATTTTACAGACCAAATATTTTGTTCCTGTACTTGGCCTATTCATAAACACACAAAAATCCATGTTTATACTGTTTATACTGTATGCATGATCTAAATGAGTAAGGTGAGCTGCTACCTACTGCGAATAACTTTTCTGATGTAAATCTCAAAATTCTCATTTTTCAGTTCTATGCGACTTGGAGAAATTTTGAAGCGCAGATAACATCGTATGGTTATTGATTACCAGAAGTAAAGTTTTCTTATTTAAAGCTCGTGAAGAGAATTATTGTTAGCGTTAGCGATCATTATTATTGGCTTTTTTTTTGTTTTGACAAACCGGCTAAGTTTTTGGACTTCTCTTTTTTTTTAAAACGATTGTACTGGTGTATAAACCTCGGTTTAGGCGTTTAACTTTGAAATACAGAATACCCAACGAATAATTTGACACTACGTCACTGATTCAGTGATCTACATTTTTGACTACTGAACTATGTGCGATGAAGAAGATCATTTTTTTAATATAGAGAAATGGCAAAACCAGGTGCAATTTTAAGAATGGGGAGTGGGGAGACCTACAAAAATTGAACGAATTTTAAATGCATTGGAATAAAATAGAGACAAATATAGAATGCTTATTAATATTTTTGTTAAAATATCTCTAGACAAGTAATCGATACTTGCTTACTTACTTATCCTTATATTTGATTAGAATTAATAAGTATTATTATATGTAGTAAATTCAGTACCTAAAATCATTTCATCAATCTTTATATATTTGTACAAAAATGTCTTTAATATCTAACACAAAAATAAATTTATAATTAAAAAAATTAGCAAAACTAACGAACAATTAATGGTAGCCGTGCCACTAGCATATGGTCCAAGATTCGCTGCGTACGCTATCAATAGCGGAATATTATTCTGTTCATAATTTCCATTGAACAAATGTGCATGGGGTCCATTAGCATAAATGCCAACATCATCACCGCCATGAGTCTCAGATGTAATTGGAATAGCGGCAAAATACTCCAAATTGATATCCGAAAAATTACTTTTAGTAATGTCCTTTCGGGTACCATTTTCATAGTATGTATTGTAGTAACCCATACCATTTGCATAGGATATTGTCGGTATTTGAAGTTTATCAGAGCCAGATTTGCCAGTGGAGCCTAATACGTCAGAGCCACGAAGCTTAAAAAAAAATGAAAGGAATCATTAATTAATTTACAATCTTATAATCACATTCTTACAGGATATCCATTATACGTCATCGTATGGGAGTGATCGGCAGTTACAACAATTAATGTATCTGCTTCGTTGGTCATTTGTTTAGCACGCTCAATAGCAATGCTAAACTCGGCTGTCTCTTCCAGTGCTTTTCTAGCCAAATTATCGTGATGTGCCGAATCAATAAGTGCTCCTTCAACAAAAAGAAAATATCCATTTTTGTCCTTTTGTAGTAGCTCAATTGCTACTTCGACCATTTCTACTAATCTCGGTTTAGATTCTTCTAGGCCTTCATTCTTAATATCTAAATTGAACATACAGTGAGCTGAACTAAATAATCCGAGCAAATAGTCTGATTTATTGATATCAATCGATTTCATTTGTTGTCTATTCCAAACATAAGTTGCATTCCCACGTGTACTTCTGTCTTCTAACCATTCTTTTATTAAATCTCTATCATCAGCTCGATGACTCTTTATTCCTTCCTCATCTTTGACATTTTTATTTCGAAACTCCCGTCGACCACCACCAAAAGCAATCTTCAGTTTTTTCCCCACATCCGATTCAACAAGTTGTCGAGCAATATCGATAGTTTTTGCAGGATCACAGCCACCGTTAATTACATTTTGATCTGATTCCCAATCTCTGTCGGCAGTATGTGCATAAACTCCAGCTGGAGTCGCATGCGTTACTCTGGATGTTGTTACGAAACCAGTCGCTTTGTCCATTTTCTGTGCCCAACTGACGACGGATTCGGTGTGTCTGGATGAATTTAAGCCAAACTCACAATCGTAACGATTCACTTCAGCGTTCACACCAATTGTTCCGTAGTTTCCTTTGACACCACTTAGAAAAGCCGTAGCTGAACATGCAGAGTCAGCTACTTGTCGGTTCACACAATATGTCTGAAGATATGATATTTATTAATAATCTTTCAAAAATAGAAAGTCAGAAAATATTAAAAAAAACAAAAAATCAGAAGAAAAAAAGATTTCAAAACACATTCTCACTTTCGACAATCCTGAATATGGAAATTTATCAAACGACAGCTGTTTCTCCTCGCCACCCATATACATTCTGGTTGCAGCCACCGTTGGAAGGGACATTCCATCGCCCAAGAACATTATTACATTCTTGGCTTTGTTCTTGTTTAGAACGTTGAGCTGTTCAATTTTGTTAACTAAATAACTCTGAGCATTGGCTCGCCAATATTCTGATTCCAATTCATTTTCATTTTTTACTTTAAATCCTTTTGTATCAAAATCAGGATGCATGTACCGATCATCATCTAAATAATTTTAGTTTATTAAATAATGATTAGTGTTCAGATAGATTATTTAAAAAAAAAAATATTACCTGGATCTTTGCTGCTAGCATTAACAGAAAAAACCGTAAAAATCAGCACACTCAGCAATAATCTTACTAAAACCATTTTTAACACCGAACTTGATTGAATTACTCGAGCACACTGAATACCAAATCACTTGAATTGAATTGATTCCTTATCAATTCATAAATTTTGAAATAAAGTGCTCGATAACAGTAAAACAATTTTTAAGTTTTTGTATGTAACAAAAGATTTTTATTTTGCGCCGAAAATAACTGATAAAGTGGACATTTTCCTAATCGACATCGATATAGATTTAGCAATGTCGTCGCGCGTTTATTTTAAAGTACTGTGGACAAACAGATTTTGTTGTTCTTATAACAACAAGACTTTTCAATCTAATTCGAGTATTTTTTAACGAACCTCGCGCGCAAACTTTTTCGATCTCATAGAAATAAAGGGAAAACTTACACAACGCCCTTTTAACAAAAAATCATTGACTTAACAAAATCGAACTACATATTTTTCATTTAACTTACACTAAATTTGTCTAAAAACTATTTATAAAATACAAAATGAAATAATATTAATTAGCATTGTTAAAAAAATTAAAGAAAATTGCATAATGGCGGCACAACTAGCGTATGGCCCAATTTGCGCAGCGTACGCCATTATAAGTGGAATATTATTTTGCTCATAGTTACCAATAAACAAATGTGCATATGGACCATCAGCATAGATACTGACATCTTCGCCGCCATGCGTAGCCGAATTTATTGGTATACCCGCCATTTGAACAAACTCAATGTCAGAGAAATTGTGTTTGGTAATGTCCTTTCGGGTACCATTTTCATAGTATGCATTATAATAACCCATTCCATTTGCGTAGGACAGTGTGGCATATTGAAGGCCATCCGATCCAACCCGACCAGTCGAACCTAGTACATCTGATCCACGAAACTACAACTTAAACAATATTTAAATCTTAACCAAAAACACACTAATCTGGGGTCCTTACAGGATATCCATTATAGGTCATCGTATGAGAGTGATCGGCAGTTACAACAATTAATGTATCTGATTCGTTGGTCATTTGTTTTGCACGCTCAACAGCAATACTAAATTCGGCTGTCTCTTCTAGTGCTTTTCTAGCCAAATTATCGTGATGTGCCCAATCAATAAGCGCTCCTTCTACGAACAGAAAAAATCCATTTTTGTCCTTTTGCAGTAGTTCAATTGCTACTTCAACCATTTCTACTAATCTCGGTTTAGATTCTTCTAGGCCTTCATTCTTAATATCTAAATTGTACATGCAGTGACTTGAACCAAATAATCCGAGCAAATAGTCTGATTTATTGATATCAATCGATTTCATTTGTTGTCTATTCCAAACATAAGTTGCATTCCCACGTGTACTTCTGTCTTCTAACCATTCTTTTATTAAATCTCTATCATCAGCTCGATGACTCTTTATTCCTTCCTCATCTTTGACATTTTTATTTCGAAACTCCCGTCGACCACCACCAAAAGCAATCTTCAGTTTTTTCCCCACATCCGATTCAACAAGTTGTCGAGCAATATCGATAGTTTTTGCAGGATCACAGCCACCGTTAATTACATTTTGATCTGATTCCCAATCTCTATCGGCAATGTGAGCATAAACTCCAGACGGAGTCGCATGTGTTACTCTGGACGTTGTTACAAAACCGGTTGCTTTGCCCATTTTCTGTGCCCAACTTATTACCGATTCGGTGTGCCGTGATGAATTCAATCCCGATTCGCAATCATAACGATTCACTTCACCGTTCACACCAATTGTTCCGTAGTTTCCTTTGACACCATTTAGATACGCTGTAGCGGAACAGGCTGAGTCTGCTACTTGTTTATTTACGCAATATGTCTTAAAAAAATGTCACTAAAATTAAATCACCAAATTAATATTAAAAATTTTCTTATACTTTCGATAATCCTGAATATGGAAATTTATCAAACGACAGCTGTTTCTCCTCGCCACCCATATACATTCTGGTTGCGGCTACTGTTGGAAGGGACATTCCATCGCCCAAGAACATTATGACATTTTTGGCTGTATTTGTATTTAGAATTTTTGCCTCTTCAATTTTATGACGTAAATAGTTTTGAGCATTATCCAGCCAATACTCTGTCTCTAATTCTTGTTCATTTTTCACTGTAAATCCTCGTGAATCCAGGTCAGGATGCATGTATTTTTCATCACCTAATTGAAGTGAATTTAAAAAAATTAAAAAAATTGATTATTCTATATTATAAGGAATGATTTTTGTATAATAACCTGGATTTTTAATTCTACCGTTTACAGCCAAAATTGTTATAAACAACGCAGCAATGTGTAAAAACTTTATCATTCTTGAGAGTGATTCGCTTAATGTGTTTTTGAAAAATGGAGTTTTGACATTTTACTCTTTTACTCTATACAATTCTTATCAAATTGATAAATGCTTGATGTCTTGATGTTCAAAATGTTTTGATAAAATAATTCCTACCGGCAGCAATATTTTTGTTTTTTTTTTTCTTTTGATTTTGACGTCCACGATAAGAGAAACATTTGTTTTTCGCAAAGACAATCATCAGTAAATCAATCAATTTATTGGTTGTCTGAAAAGTTATAAAAAAAAAGCAGGCATGTAGTCAGTAAAATTAAATTGATGTGCCAATTGCAAATGAAACTTTTGTCTGAAATTTTTTTTTTTTTATCTCAAATTTTAGTTAAAAGTTGATTTTCTAATTTTCCATTTTCTTTTTGAGATTTATTTTTTCGACAAAGATGACATTTTCAACAAAAGTCAGCTTACAGGCAGTATGATTAACTTTTTGCTTTCACCACTATTAAATATAAAGTGAGATGCTTTGGTTTCATGTAGAAATTTTCGCATTTTTTCGTATTTTCACCATTCGAATTGGAAGTTTTGCAACAGAAAAATGCAATAAAAATGTTGGTCACTCGGTTTTTAAATAATTTTCGGAAAATTTCCTATACGTACATCAAAAATAAAGTTAAAATATATTTTTAAAAATCACGAGATTAACCATAAATCATAATACTGAAAAAGTAAAATTCTCCCTCCTCCCAGATCAACTTAAATTTTAATCTCAGCTGCAATTATTTCGATTGGATCGTTTAGGGCTACGAAGTTAATTGATTTGTGTATAATTTTGAATTTCCTGGGTCAAATATTTGGAAAATATTTTCGAAAATTAAATTTAAAAAAAAAATTACTAAATAAAATCGATTTTGCTTTTGGTACATTTTCTAATTTAATTTTATTTTCATCCATTCTTATATCGCATAACAATTAATTTAACATTGAACATATTTCGATTATATCATCATCTATAAATCAAGTACGAGTACTTTATAGGTATATCTGTTGCACAATTTGATTATAAAGCATTTTTTTGTTTTTTTTTTGTTTCAGTATTACATATGATTACAAACAACTAATTTTCTAATAATTTTTTTTTTTTTAAAAGTCTGCAAAAATGTACTTTGAGAACAATACAGAAAATTCTCTACAATAATAAATAAAAATTATATTAAATATATAATAAGTATCTAATATAATAAGTATATCGAAAGAGAACTAATTAACATTAACATCTACTGAAGGATATTATAAAAGCTTTTCCAAGTTTAACTAAAAAAAAAAAAAAAAAAAAAGAGAAAAACAAAAAAAATGAGAAAAAATTTAGAGAAAGATCTTTGAAAGAAAAACATAACAATTTACTTGACAAAAAATGATGACACAGATAGGCCTTAAGTAACTTTTAACTAATTTTAATGAACATTGTTTTCTTAATTAGCTTTATTTAAATTAAATTAATTAGCAAATTGTATAAAGTCGATTTTTTTTTATATAATAGAAGTTTAGCTAAGTATAGATAGTATATGTACTCTACATAAATTTT
>JANSTT010022691.1:0-41658 GCA_026745375.1 Platyura marginata | reverse complement strand
CATTAACTTAACTGCTTAAAATTAAATTTAAATTTAGTTACCTACTAAATTACTTAACGCGTGGAAACAGGCCTTTACTGACGTTAAAATATTCGCCGAATTTACCCTATAATTGGCTTTGACGTAAAAGAATTACGAAAGAACATTAAAAAAAACAATTCTTATAAGTACAAAGTTTAAGAATATTTTTAAACATTAAAGTTATTATGGGTTTTCTAAATTTATATTGTTTTTCATTCAAGGTTTCATAATTAACATTATTGATTGGCTATAACAAATTTATAAATCAAACTTAACTATAAGTACCTATCCCACGTTATCAATAAAATAAATTTAATAATATTTACTATTTAGCTGTATACGATAAATATGAAATAATAAAAAATAAAATTATAAAATGTAATAATCATAATGTGCATATTATAATAAAATACAATAATATGTATGTATGTAGTATGTCAAGTTCTGCAAAGAAATAAAAACGAACTCATAAAACAATACATTTGTGCTATTTTGTTATTGGCATTAAAAATGTAAATAATCACATGCAAAAATTCTCTATGTGTAGTGTACTTATATTACCTCTTTAGTCTTTTAGTCACTTATGTTATGTGTGAAAAATTGTCGACGTGGTTTTATGATTATATTATTATGTACATAAAAAAGGCGATATTATGAATATCCAACAATAAAATATAAATATAGTTAAAAAAAAGTCATGTTAGTTAGGTATATTTTACTACAAACAATCATATCGTATAATACAGTAAATAATTGATAATTGTAGCATAAACGGACGATTTCATGTATAAAACGTAACAATTATGTTATTTATGTACAAAATAATGTTTTATGGAAATGGAAAGCTTATAGGTTTCAGGGGAACGAAATTTTTAGTATAGGATTTAACATAATATACCCATTTTTATAATTTGGAATTCTATAGCGGAGTTAATGACAATTTTGTTATTAGAAAAAATTGTTTTATTTAATTAAAGTTTTTTTAAATTAAATAATTTTTTTTTTATAGACTTTTCTTTTCATCCGTTGATTCCGGATCATTGTAACACAGCGAGACAATTGTTCAAATAATTTTTAATATACAAAATAATAAATAAATTAAATAATAATTAATACGATGGTGGTATTAAACAGGGCCACATGACAACAAAAAAATATTGACAAATAATACCAACACCTATTTTTAAAATTTCCCATTTAAGGTGAGTAATTTCGATTAAACATTTTTTATTTAATCAGTATAAGAACAATTTCCAGTGCTTGATAAGATAAAACCGCTAAATATGATTGTGTAGAAAAAAAAAACCTAATTGGAAACATAAAATATGTAAACATATTACAAGTATTTAGATAACGAAGTTCTAATTTTGGCTGGCGCACATTTTACATTTTGCGATAAACAACATTTTCTCTAATTACCTCCATAGCGCAGGTAACGTATAGTAATAGTAATGTTGAATCTAACATAAAAGTCTTGTTAGTAATTGCAAATGATAAGAATTAACGACGATTTTTGGTGCACGAAAATGAACACGACTTGAACTATCAAACAAAATCAAAAAAAATTTAACAAAAATTGGACACAATAAAACTCAATTTACATTCTACTTAAAATTATCAAAATCGGTTGACTTTTACAGAAACGATCACATTTTTGTCTCGTAATGTGGATAATTTAAAAAAAAATAGAAACTGGGGCTGGAGGCAATTGTACCTCAAATGGCGCCTGTGAGTTAAGAACGGTGCAAAAAGATAGTTTCTTCATTGGCCATACTAAGAAAAAAGATTTCCTTGAAAACTACATAGTAACCTATTGAATAAAATAAAAAATAAAAATACGCGTCCTTTTTACCACCAAATATTAATCTGCTGTAAGTCGTAATTGAATTAAATGGTAGCCGTTGTAAACATGTGTTCAATATAAAAAAAGGGGACAAATGTAATCATTTTGTGACGCGGGTTAAAAGAACTCCGTAAACGCTGCATGCTGGTATACTCCTACGAGTTAAATATTTATACAATAAAAGAATTGAATCCTATTTGATTTCTATTTATTGAAAATTGACAACTACATTCAGACAAGCATAAAGAATAAAGAATTAAGAAAAACGCACGCAGATAATTTATATTGGAAATTAGAGCATAAATATAATAAAATCGAGAAAATCAATCGTGGAAAATTTTTTTTTTGTCTTTTTTTTTAATTAGAATTAAATGATCTCTAATATAGAAAGAACAAATCAATAACAATTTTGAATAGGTAAATAACGAAGGAGATAATGACATCAGTATCAAAAATATAGTTTGCATTACGAAGAATTGTGAGAGGTATCACTTACATTGACACAGTGTCATCATTATATATTAAGAATCGGCTATAAAATTTTCAAAGAAAAAGAATTAACAAGTTTTTCCTGTTTTTTACAAAAGTTTTCTATTGAAATCTAAATTGTTAAAGATGGCTGGATGTAATCTTTAAAAATGATTTGGATTCGATTGATTTTCGATAAGCTTTTATCATCCAAAATAGATTGGGGTTTTGTTTTATCCATAAGTCCCTTCTAAAGCGTCATATTATCAAGATGTAATTCATCCATGCATAACAAAATAAATGTTTAATATAGGTTTGGTTGTTCTTTTTAATTGTAGAATTTGTAGGTAATTTCAGTAGCAATGTACTTAACTTGAACTTTTATTTTTTATCAATATACTTCATCAGTTAAGTAAATATAGAGTTATTATATTTGTTTACAAAATACAGCATAAGTTTACACAACTGACTTCAATATCATTTGATAAATAATATTTGTTTATATAAATAAATTTAATATTCATGAACTGAGTATATAAGAAAAAATATATTTGAATACTTATTTTTCTGTACGTATAAATAAAGAAAAAGTATATTCTTTAATTCTATTTTACAAAATTATTAATGTTGTAGATAGATATTCATCATCATTAACATGAAATGGGTACTGATCCCCCCCGGAATAGATCATGGCCTAAATAATTTCCCATTCCCATTATATATTGTTATCTTCTTTTCTTTTTTTTTAAACCAGTACGTTAACCTATGGGAGACGCTCGCGGGTTACGCACATGCTAAATGTGAGAATGTTTCAGTTTTAAAGTGGAATCGGAACCACCCGCTATATTAAAAAAATTATATTTTGCCATGTCAATGTTGCAACAATGCAGATTTTAGGATTTTAAGAATAAAAAATTCAAATAATAAAAATTTAAAACAACTCACATTAATCAATTATTTAATGGATGTTCAAAGTCGCACTAATAAAACAAACCACAAAAATACTAAATCACATCAGATCAAAGTGGATATTGTTAATCAACCAAGTCGAAAACAGACCACAATCTCACAAATATTTTTTTTATCCTTTTGAGAAGTTGTAGATAGACCATTTACCAAACAAAATAAACACAGACCCCGGTTAGATTAAACCAATCCAACTTAAGTTAAAGAAACGACTAAACCGTACGTTGTATATGAAGAATTTCAAACAAAATTGCTTTACTAACACATCACACAGCGCGTTATTGTAGGTAATGTTGACATTACGTTATTTTTTTTTTTATAATATTTGAATTACATTTAATTTTGTATTTGTATGTTGGCTAAGTCAAGTCGCTATCTAAAAATGCATATTTATTATATATTACTATATATGTATGTAAGGTATACATTATGTATATATAGTAAAAAAAAGCATATCATAAAATTACATATAGTACGACGATATGTACATTTAAACATATGTATGTAGTTAAATTCTCGTATGTTATATCCGTATTATGTACACAGACGTACAAACAATATTTTTTTCAGATAATTAACTTTACTTATACACATTTCCACCTATTTATTGTACTTTTATGTAAACCGCACAATTTATATAGTGGATAGCAGAATAAATAAACGTTATCATTGGACAAATTTAAGAAAAAAAAAAAAATTAATAACTCCATTTTGTGATAAATCTCACTTTTTACTCCACTAAAGGTATTCAAACCATAACATACCAGAGAACAAATTAGTAAGTAGTAACTGGTTACTGCCAGCTAAAAAGCCACCTGGTATAAGCTCAAAGTCGTAGACAATGAAGCATGCAAATTGTGCGACACTGAAGAAGAAGTGGCAGCAGAGCACATCCTCTGGAAATGTAAATCAGACTTCGGTTATTAGGTACACTCTTCCCAATACTTAATTTTAAATTATGAAACTGTCTAAACCCAAAATACAACTGGCTGAATTCTTGAACAAAGTCAGTGGTATAATCTTGGAGAAGTATTGATAATTGACCAGGCACAATGAACCGACGTGAAATCAAGTGCTATAGGACATTTGAACCAGGTCTAATTCAATATCTATCTAACACAGCGGTTCTTAACCTTTTTTGCACCACGACCCCAATTTTATGTTGAGGATTTAATGCGACCCCATTTATGTTCCTACACATTAAAAGACCTAAATTGTAATAACGGTAGGTCATGAAATGTTTTGGTCTACGAATGAAATCTCAATTTGACAAATGTCAACATCAATAAATATCGCTTTCGCAGTGCAATTGTGTCTATAGTTTTGACCTCTGCGCAAAATTGCGATGAAACTCACAATCGCAATGAATAAACTAACGATGGTTGCGCTGCGAAGGATTGCGATTTTATGTCAAATTGCGAATATACGAACGACAAAATAAGCACCATTGCGAATTAACGAACGTAGTCCAGTGAGGTTAATGCAGTTAGCATTTCAGTCTAGATTCTAGAACTTCAATAAATAAATTTGGAAGTATAAACATTTATTTAAAAAAAATTTCTTAAATATTTAAAAATTTTACGCGACCTTTTTTAAAATTCTCTAAATAGGGTCATAGGTTAAGAATCGCTGATCTAACATACCATTCTCATTTATCAAAATGATAATTTAGAATCTAGAAAATGATTTAAGACATATTCATTATACAATATATTGTATATTTTGCTAAACAATTTCTGAGCATGAGTCAAATAGGAAATGTCTCGAAATTAAAATGTGAAAATAATTGAAAAATTACGAAAAATATCATAAAATCATAAGCTACAAAAGCAATAAACACCCCATTTTAAAGGTAATTTCATTACACTAGGGAAACACAGTTTTCGTTGACTTAGATCTGACACTTATTTTTTACTAATTTTTGGTGCTATAAAACCACATATGACCTCAGTTTTTTTCTATCACGTCAAGTTTTTACAATACAGGGTTCCCCTAATTTTCTTAGAAAAACCTATAAATTTAATACATAGAATGGAAAATATAGAAAAAATCTATCTCAATGTATTTCATTTACAGTTTTTTTTTCATACAAAGGATATATATTAAGTTATAGAAGTTTGAATAAAAATTTGCGCTTATAGCTTTTCCTGGAGTGCTCAATCTGTGGACAATCACGCCAAATGCTCCAGCAATAGTCAGCCAGCATATGTTCATCCTATCTAAATTGATTCATGACCTTCAAATCTTGGTTGAATCGTTCTTCTTGTTCATCACTGACGGCACCAAGATTTTTCGGGAACTTATCGAGATGGCTATCACTTCTAAAGTACTGCAGAAATTCACATTCTCTGATTCAAAAGTACGACCCCTTCGTTCCCATTTCAAGCAAGTTTTTTTCAAGCAGTCTTCAGAACAGAAGAACAGAATCGTCTTCAATTACAAAATTGTAATCACTATTGTCACACTTTATCATCATATTCACGATCTTCAAGAGATTGTAGCTAAAACTAGCATTGGGATTTCAGCTGAATGAGGCTGTGAGCGTGTAGCAGATGGTAGACTAGGATACTCGATGTTAAATTTATTTTTCTTGTTATATCCCGATGTTTTCACTATGCAAAAATAACAGTCATTTACATGATCTCTCTCTTGGATTTTGCTAAATCATTGGTATTCCAAATGGCATCTTATCACGTGTTCCTATCGTCCACATCCGTAAATTCTCCACAGACTGCTTACACACCTTGTGAGGAACCAATGACTTATCTTGACCACCGTGTTTAAATTAAATAGACTTCCTCCACAAATGCGCTGATTTTCGCCCTTTGACTGGGAATCGTGAAACTTCCACAGATGTAACAAAATGAATCACAGCTGTTTATGCACTTCCGACGAGAAACAGAAAAGCCAGACATGATTTAACAGAAGTTTTCATTTATATAGCGCGGCACAAAAACTCTCAACACGCTAACTGAATGACCAAGACAGATAACACTAATATCATGCAGATAAGCGATAGAAAAAAAACCTGACGTGGTAGAAAAAAACTGGCTGCAGTTTCAGAATCAGCATACCTATTTTAGTCAAAATCAGCTCAAAAATCTAAGTCAACAAGACAAAAGTTCAAAATTGTTCCCCAGTGTTATCTTTAACTTGGCATTCTTAACTCAGAAATTTACTTTTTTGAGATGTCCCACTATTGAACTGGGGGTGCGAAATATTTTATACATTTTGAAAAGTTTTCAAAATAGTTACCATTTAATATTTAATTTATATATTTTCTTATACTATTCACCTACCATATTTTAGTATAAGAAATGACAAAATGTAAATAATTGAAGAACACTTTTAAAAGTCATCAGATAAGAAATAACATTTAAAACATTTATTATTACAGTTCAAGTAAACAATAAAAGCGGTCAGATACAGCACTTCCTTCCTGTCAAACGCAACAAGCCTATAAACGAATTTTTTTATTAATACCTGCGGGTAAATTTATGTGTTTTTTCGCAGGTTTTCGAAAATAAAAATATTCTTTTGTTGAATAAAAGAAAAAAAGTATTTCTTTTCTTTATAGTATAACAAATTGTAAGATAATACAAGTACTTTTATGTGTACCTTATACTAATACTTATACTTTATTAACATTATTTGGAACAATATTGTCTGATGAGATTACAAATGAGCAAAATGGTGTTGTAGAGGAATTTTTTGTTTTTTTTTTTGTTTTTTTTTTTTGTTTATTGAAATGTTTTATTTAAATTAGTTTATTTACACTTCTCAACGTTAAATATTATTAGACACATAATGTTCCTCTATCTATTATATAATATTATAAATGAATGTGTCCTAAACCAACAACAAACATACAAGTCGAGAAGACGATACATTCCTTAAACAAATCGTTTGTGTCGAGACGTTGTTTAACTGAATAAAGTAAAATTTACTTTATTTAGAACGTTTTCAAGAAGGTGTTAACCATTCTAATTATGATATTGTTATGGAAATGGAGGTAAATTAAAATTTGTGTCGAATAGAATATTCTTTTTATTTCATATAAATAACAATTAAATTGTTCAAAATGTACCATGAACTTGACTCGACTCGACTCAAAGTCGTCGAGTATTTGGACAATTTTTCGGGCTCGGGACTCGTTTATAATACTCGCTGAGTCCGAGTCATTGAAATTTTAAAAGAAAATTTATATTAAAACCGTTGAGATGGAGTTTAACATAATTATCTAATTCGTCATGTATGATATACCCAGACCCAGGCTCCCCTATGTCTTTAAGTGAACGAAAAAAATAATGGTGTCCTAAAGTTTTTTGAACTTATGATCAAACTAACCCAAGTCTTCAGAAACCCTAAGTGAAAAGGGATAATTTCTGTCATTTTGCCGATAGTATGTAACGCCCCTCTCAGAGACGCTACAAATATTGTACATATATACATTTATATAAATTGTTAACATTATTAAGTTAAAACGTCCTATGTCTAATAAATATCCTATCTAAATTTCCCTTC
Source organism: Platyura marginata (assembly GCA_026745375.1). NCBI lineage: Eukaryota > Metazoa > Arthropoda > Insecta > Diptera > Keroplatidae > Platyura > Platyura marginata. The sequence continues at coordinate 33,836 of JANSTT010022691.1, read as the reverse complement.
GCCATCCATGTTTGACTCAAGTTTGTTGAGCCAAATTGATCAAGGGCTGACGAGGCGAGGATTAAAATGTAACGAGATCAGCAGAGCTCGACGATCCAGCTTCCAGAGCAGACGCTCTCATTAGTACACTTACACTTTATACTAATTACACAGATTATTAATAGTATACATAAGTGAAATTTAAAGACATAGCACACATATAATTAATATTAAACATCTATAAAACATATTACAACTTTACAATATATATCATTTATACAACATATAACATCTATACAACATTACAACATCATTCAAAACATCTTTACAACATAAAACATCTATTACAACGCATACAACAATTATACTCTATTGAGATATCACATGGCGCTAACGTGACAACGGAATTTCTGAAGACTCAACTGGATGGGAAGAAAAATGCAGATAAGTTGCGCACGTCCTTTCCAAATTCCCTTAATTTTAAGTATCGTGAATTAATAAATAATAAATTTAATAAAATTTAAACTTTTGCTTTTCTAATTTTAAGTCAAGTGGTGTTTCAAGAGCCAGGGGCATTACAAGTAATGACCAAAGTTTTACGATAATTGCATTTAAATACATTTTAATAAGTGAATTTTTGTTTTTTTAAATCAAAATAAACAAATATTTTGTCTTGAAACCACAAACATTCAACGATCCAGCGTTGGTTTTATTTGATTTATTATTTTTATCGATGAAGAAATTTACAACATCAATTACTTACATGAAACTTTAATAAGAGCACATTTTTAAACTACTAATAAATGTTTTTTTCAACTTACCTGTATCTTATAACAGGAATATTAACTTAATACAGTAACCATGAACAATTTCTATTTATATTATCTGTTTTTTGTTTTTTTTTTTATTTTCACTGTCATGTAAATTTTTGTTAATTATTCTTGATGTACAACAAAACACTAAAATAGAAATTATCATTTATCACCACACACTTAATGGATGAGCTGGTAAGTGCAATGAATGAATAATAACTTTTCGCAGGTGTTTTCCTTTTATACCCCTACACTATGTTAATTTTTACCCTCATCGTACAATATTACATTGTAATAGAAAAAAACCATAGCAACATAGATTATTCATTGATAAAGGAATAATTATCAAAATGATAATGGAAAATTATGCATAGAAAGTATCTCCTACCTGAAGAATCGTTTATGGATTTTATTTATTGTACAAATTTGTTTATTTATTCAATGTGGTGACAATTCAATATCTTATCATAACCCAAACTTTGGTTGTATTTCATTGGATTGTGTCTTGTTCGGAAAAATACAGATGACGCGTACATTTTATGTTGTTTTAATGTTAGACTAAATAATAAATAAAATTTAAATTAAAAATTATATATAATTACGGCCCTAACGGTATGAATTCGTAATATCTCTTCTATCTTGTCCAATAAATGACAACAAATGTCTTGTCAAGCATTAGCCCAAACTTTAAAAGAGAGAAAATTTATGTATCTTTACCACTTTATCATGTTCCGAATTTAAGTTGGGAGTTAGATTTTGTTTGTATCACTCGAAATGTATAACTGGGCATAACGTCTGCCATAAAGATGAAATCGTTTTTAAATAACGATGACGCGAACCAAAAATATCCATAACATGCCATAAAGATGCTACAGAAATAGTAAAAATATGGGAGGCTAAAAAGTGTGTCACGGTCGCCACAGAAAAATGGCCGTATTATTTTGATCAATTTTAGAAAATAAAAAATTAAATCGTAAGCTTTTACATAGATCTTAATGGAAAAATTGAAATAATTATATGCATTTTTTTTTGAGTAAAATCCTATTCACAAACATTTTTAATAAATGTTTCCAAGGCGTACAGAGAAGCGTTTTTGCGGAACTCTCTTCAAATTAGTACAAACTAAAATGTGTTTAATCAAACATTACTTATTGCACTTTTAATAATGTTAATACTAAGTAGCCCAATAACGGATATGCTTGCCTAGAATGCTTAAAACAAAATGCCGTCGGTGCTCCATTTAGTTTTTGTGTTGTAGAAGAGGAAGCAGATTTGGCAATGAAGCATTTCAGCAATAGAGTTGACGTTAAAATGTAATTTAAAAGAGGACAGCGCAAAAAAAAACTGGAGTAATGTACCAACGGTAATCTTTTTTTAATGGGAACGATCAAAGTACCTACATGATCCATGTGAAATCAGTAAGGACAAAATTATTGGGTACGGGCATACAAATTTCGGAATTTTAAAGAATTTCGTGAAAATACAAAGCTATAAATTACCATTTTATGTATAGAAGAGGCCTATTATTGGTAATACAATTGTAGGGATGATGTATGTAATAATGGCCAACGTTAGAAAGGAGGAAAGTTGTGACAACGAATAAGATGTGCGGATTTTTGTCGATAGCTTTGTGGAAATCCAAACGGATTAAAAAAAGAACGTACATTATGTATGTAGTTTAAACTATGTACATATATTGATAAAATAAGTATATAGAACATTATTTGAAAATACATTCGATTTACCAAAACTAGATATGTATAAAACGGTTATAAAGCTATGTAGGTAATGCGCAATACAAAAAAATTGATAAAAATAAATGATGTGATAGATAGTGTTATCAAAAAACCAATATAAATGTATAACGAATATCCACTTAATTATAATTAAAACGTTTTTATGTGTAAAGTATGGCCGCATTTTCTAGAAAAAATATCGAGATTAAAAAATAGTTTAACCAGGGTATTCTTATCGTATATTAAATATTTATTTAGGAGGGGCAACAGATATCCAATATATATTTTTTTACATTTCAGATACAAATTAAAATTTTTTTTCCATTAAAGTATTCCTAATATGAATATTTCATAAATCTACAATTAGCTCATAATGAAATAAAAATGATATTTTGGCAGTGTACAAGATAGTGGAGTTAACATTTATCTCCATTTTATTATGTTTCATATAAACATTAAAAAATAGATAATTTTATTTTACTATATGGCAACTTAATGGCAGAAGCGTAGTTAGAAACTTTTAAATGGATTAATAATTAATTCCCTATAGAGACAAAGTGACAAATCTTGGGGTTATATGCATGTTTCAAAACGTTAACCTGGGACAATCATTTCAGTTTTCGTATACAATAACCCCCTATTAATTAACTATTAGTAATTAAGATTGTACTAATTGTAAGGAGATCTAATCTCAATCACATTACCGATCGTAAATAAAAAAACTACATATTAGTTAATACAATAATTTCATTGACTTACCGATTTTGGAGGAGCAGCACTATCAGCCAATTTAGTATTTTGCAAATCAGTGATTTGTCGGCGCAATAAACCAATCTGAAAATAAATATTATAAATTATTGTTGTAATCTAAATTATATAAAATAGGAATATGAAATAGTTTTCGAAACTATGTACATCTTTTGTTCATACATGCTAAGTCTGTAACTCCACTCTCCAAGGTAATCTTCATATAAAAGTTGATCGTAGATTAAGAATTAGTTTTTCCTGATTACGTCGGAACAATTAACTTTAGGTGGAAGCAATTTATGAGTACTTAATACTCAAAATTTTTAAAGAAATACAATTTCAATGTTCAAGACCTCAATGTTGCCAATAGATTTGCTTTACAACGATGTCGACTAGAGCGCAATAGGCATTCTGGGTAAATTTGGACAAGCAAAATGGTAAAAGAGAACGAATGTTGCCTTTTTTATTGAATTTTGTCCGTAATTATTTAATTTTCATATTAAGCAAAAATATTATTACTTAAAATAAAATTAAAAAAATTGGATCAAATTAAAATGAGCTGCCTAGCAACTACCAACCAAATGTGGTGTAGACGTAACAGTATTGACGTTGCTAGTTGCTTGCCAGTGCTATATGTAGCGCCAAACCTAAATTCTGGGTAATATTATGGAAATAACGATAAGTAACTATGTAGTTTCCATAACGTATTTTAACCATTTAGAATTTTACATATTTTTTTAAATAAAAAAACCTTATCACTGTGTAATTTTTATATGGTTGGTGATGGTATTGTTTGCTTAACACTCAAACATATATTACAATGTGAATTTATATTTTTCTTATCTCGCTATATAAATCCATGTCAATAAATGTTTACCTATAAAGTAATATGAATGTGTTTGTTTGATTTTTATGTGAATATGTATAATGTAGGTATATTTCACCCTATCTATCAAATAAACTTCTAATCCTTGAATTTATGGAAATCTACATTGTTCGGTTGTTATCAAACGTTAAAAAAAATATTTTTTTGAGTAATACCACTTTGTGAACTTTTTTTTTACAAAATGGTTGCCAAGAATATATCACCTATAGTATATGGAGAAAAAAATAGTTTTCTACTAAATTATACTTTTTTGTTTGGACTGGTCAGCAGATAATAGAATTTTATGAACAAATTCTCCGAACATAACTTGAATAAAAACTTTAAAAGAGCTCTATAAGATTGAACGACTCGAACTAGATAGAAATTAATATTTACTATTTAAAAGAGATGAAAAGACAAGGATTACGAATCAGTACTAAAATTCATCGAAAAAAACCCGTAGATTTCAGAGGTTTCTAAAAAAAAACAAAACAAAATTAAAAAACTCTACTTATTCGATAATTTCAAAATCTCAATTCAATTTATTAAACTTAAAGAACCAAGTTTCATTTTAATAACGGAAACATTTAAATTTTTCTGGTGACATATTTAAAAATATAAAACTGTCAGTTAAAAGATAGGCAAAAATATTGAGAAAGAATTTTTTGGCTCAAATCAACATCCTCTACTACTGGAAAATGCTTAATGTTTGATCTGTTACACCCTATAGAGTTTGAAATGTTTAAACACTTTCTTTGTGTGTGATTTGTCTATATAGGCCTTCGCAAAAAGGAGATGGCCTTATTCTACAAACTAAGGCTCCTATATAATATATATACAAAATAGGTATGCCCATTCACCCGTTCCATTCGTAGATTTCATCAAAAAGGGAAGAGGCAATTTGAAAAACTAAGTAATTATGGGATTAAGTTTGCTAGAAAATAGTCGAATTGTCGAACGATATTATATTTGTAAAAAGAAATTAATAATCTGGCTATTTTCTGGTAGACTTGACCTTCAGATCTTGAAAACATCAAGTTTTTACAAAGAACTTCTTTCGACATATCACTATTTTTGGTTGTTGGTTATAAAAGCTCTTGAAACCATTTGATGTCTATTATTACACTGTCTAGCTTTGGTTTATACCTATCATAGGTAACCTATGTATATTACTGAATTATTTCAAATTACAGATGACGATCTTCTTAAAATTATTCAAAATTCAAAAGTGCATATGTACGTGGGTAATGTGAAACTTGAAAATTTTCTGGAAATATACTGTTTTTAATTCATTAAAGACTAGGAAGAAGTGGGTTATGTTTATTCCTCATATTTTGCTAGTGTCGATGGGCTATTTCAACGGTAATTTCTTTGCGGACAGATGTTCGTTATAATTATTTGATAATTATATGAGATGGACGTCTTCAGAAAAAATATTTTTTCTCATACGTTGTTATGTTTTACAGATCTAACAAATCAGGAGAATTACGACAGACAAGTGAAACTCTTCGATTGTTGATTGTTGATATTGAAATTCTCGGTTTTCATTCTTTCGTTAAATGTTCCTTTAAGGTATATTAATACATTTCAGTATTAATATCATCTTTAAATATGAATAACAAAGATTCATCATAATAAAAGAAAGAATGTATTAAGTAAGATTTTAACATTTTACAAGACGAATGCGTATCTAATTGCGTATCAACTACATAATTTCTTATAGAAGAAAACCAAAACTTACTTCACTATCTTGAGAACTGCATAAATTGTTTAAATTTTCAATTTGTTTTTCGGCATCTCGTAATTTTGTAATTGGATCCGTATTGTCAACAATTCCTTCTGTAAATGCTTCCTGAACAACATTCGACACATTGGATATTTGTCCTTTTAGTGAATTTAAACTATTGTTCAGTTTAAACCAAGCCATCTTTCGTGCCGTTTACATTTAAATACTTTAAAATGTGCAAACCACTTTATTTGAACGTAAATTTACTGATTTATTTTGCAATTTTAAAGAATTTTGTATTCTATTTTTATTTACTTTTTGACATTTGGCAGTTGCAATGTTGGCACAAATTTTTTGGGACAAACCGTCAGCTGTTTGTAGCATAGATCTAAATTATGCATAATAGATTGACGATAATTCTAACCTGTAAAAGATTTGTGGTACTAGCATAGCACACGACAAGTAGCAACGTCAATGATTTCACACAAATAACACATTATTATTATAGATTATATTATTAGATCAATGATAAACATCTACGGTCTAGCAAATATTTTAAGATTCATTTTTCTAAAAAATAAAATTAGTTTTTTGAGAATTATTGGATCATCAAAATAGAAGTACTAAATTCATCTAGTACTTTTTATGTTGAAGTGTTTACTGTTGTCAAGATAAAATAAATAATTTGGATTAGTTTTTTTAATAAAATATTGTTGAAAATTGTTGTCCGTTTAATCCGAATTGGTAACTTGAATACTATTTCTAGTATCTAATTATTTTATACGGTTACCCAAATACAGGACATCACTAATCACTAGTAGTGCTTTGAGGTTATAAAGTTGTGCCGGTGGCAATGTTTGTTAGAAATTTATGAAACAAATTAATTTTTGTCCTTATCATAATAGGAGTACCTAATTTTGAATCAAATGGTGTTAATAACGGATTCAATATGTGTGAAAGTTTTGACGACAAATTCTCTATTAGTCGGTAAGTTTAACTATAATTTAATATTAATAGATAGATACGTAGGTAATTCGAATAAGATTTTGTAGTCAAATTTACAAAATTATCTTCTATTTGGTTTGCATTTTATCGTTAAATAACGGAATTGCCAAGTCTAAGCGGTCTTTATTTATTTTGAAATACAATTCATAGGTGTTGGAAATGAGCTGAGGTATTATTACAAAGATGACGAGAATAAAAATAAAGAGACAATATTCCCACATAAACTGAAGGATAAAATTCATGGAATTCATTTCATTCAAACAAATGTAGACGATTTTGATGTTGCTATATATGGTGGAAGAGAATTTGCCTTTCTGAAAATTGTTAAGGTACGTTCATTAAAAATATTCAAAAGAAAAAAAAATACAAAAATTATTTGATAAAACTTTAAACTTTTTATAGAACGAACTCCAACTAAAATTATACAATCGAATTAATGATTGGATCAGTAATGTACATTTATATAAATATGAATATGATCACTTGTGCCTTATAACTTCACATAGTGTAGCATTAAATATAAACTTAAAAGATGACATTAATGGCGATAGAATTGTTGCGAAATCTGCACGGGCCGATAAAATCACACTGTATTGTTCTCTTATAATTGGCAATACATGGAAATCGACAATTTTTTTTGGTGGAACAGCTTTTGGAGAGTTAATTGTTTGGTCGTTATCAGATGAATTTAAAATCGACTATAGAATATCAGGCCATAATGTAAGTCTTGTTAGACAAATATTTTTGTTATGGACAATTTTTATATTATTTTATTGTAGGGTTCAATATTTTCAATAGATTACAATTTAAATGGCAATCTTTTAACAACAACTTCAGATGATAGATCGGTTAAAGTATGGAAAATAGATTTTCCAACCGATCAAAATAAACAACGGATCTCAGTAACGGCACTAAAATCATTTTATGGACATGTGGCGCGAGTTTTTCGGAGTAAAATCATAATAGATGGTAAATATTTTTCTATATTTTATTAACCATAAGTCCACTAAACCTCTCTACAAGTTACACTAAACACTAAACATTCGTAAATGTTATAAATTCATTCATTTATCAAATAATGGAAAGCAAAAGAAATTCTTTTAAAAATTCAAGGAAAATTACTGAAATAAAATTTAATTTGCACAATCCAGGCAGCAGAAAAACCCGACGCTCCCTACAGATGGTTAAAATAAATAACTAAATTGAGTTCAAATGTGTAGCTATTGAAGACCATTGATGACACATCGATCAGACTAACAGAACCATGTGAAGTCCTAACAGTCGGTTATAGGGTTAAAATTCATTTAATCTGAACATTTTGTTGGATACCTACATAATTTATTTGTTCTTCAATCATTTTTACCGAAAAATATCCTTCGTTGGTTTTTCATATTTAGAATTAGTAACAACGCAAGGATTCTCAAAATTGACAAAAATTAAAATTAAACATTTACAGATAACAAACCTTATGTTATAACAATTGGCGAAGATTCCAAAATATGTATATGGACAATTGATGGCGAACTCCTCTACCGACAATGTCTACAAAATGGATCGGTTTTATGGAACGTTGACTATGAACCAAATGCGAAAATTATTTTTACCTGTGGCAACGATGGTAACATCAATACACTATGTATAAAAAATATTTTGCAAAAAAATCTCTACACATCCGTCGAGGAAGAAGTACAACAAAATGATTTGCTGATGGTGGGTGAGTATATAGGAAAAATTAAGTTTTTAAATAACAACCAAATTGTTGGTTTAACAAATAGAAATCGATTAATATTTAGATTTGATAAGAATACAATGTGGAAAAAAATTAACGAATTTAGTATGTACAATGTTAGTTTATTGGAATGTCATAAGGGTTTAGTGGTAACGGCAGGCTATAAGGTAATGTCCATATTTAAATATAATATCGATACTGAAATATTAGAATTAATTTTGGAAAAAAATATTTTAGACAATATGATTCGTTCAGTTAAATTTTTATCACATGATGAACTTATAGCCTGCGATGATAAAGGACATTGTGCATTATTTACAATGTCCTCGAAAGATCAAATTTATTTTTCAATACCAAATTGTAAAGAAAAATGGATAACAGTGGCCCTGAAATATAATAATTTTCTATTGATTGGCGATCGATCCGGTCATTTACATTTATTTGAAATTAATTTATCGAAAATAATTTTACATCATACAATCAAACAAGTTCACGGTCATATGGGCTGTACAACAATACAAGCGACAGTAAATTGCAAATTTATAACATCAGGTCATGATGGTACATTGAAAACAATCAAATTGGACACAATTAAGAAATTACTACAAATTGTTTTTACACAAAAAATACCAATTCAATGGATTGATAAAATTGTAGAAAACCAATTTTCCCATCAATTTATCGTTGGTTTTAATGACAATCATTTTGTGCTGAGTAACAAACGAAATATGATTGCCGAAATTGAATGTGGTGGCGGTCATCGATATTGGGATTTTTCTATTGATTTTTTAAAATCTATTTGCACATTTATTTATATTCGAAAAAGAAAATTGCATCAGATTACGTTTGATTTAAATATGTTTGAAAACAATTACTTTAATATTCCTCAGACAAATTGGCATGCAAAATCATGCAATGTCATTAAGAAATATCATTTAGACACGAATAGATTTCTATTAGTTTCCGGTGGGGATGATAATATTTTAAAATTTAATATCCTCACACTTTCGAAAGATAATAATATCCTTACTTACATAGAAGATATTATTTTACATATTTCCAATATTAAATGTATTGCCATTGTAAAGACACAATCGAATCGTATTCTAGTTTTTTCGGCTGGAGGTCGTGCCCAACTTTGTCTAAGCGAAGTGATGGTGATAAGTGATGGGAATATTGAAATTAAGGAAATTTCCAATTTTATGCTTAATTTAAATGATAGTAAACGTCGTCGACAAATCATTGATAGTTCCATTGATGTTGATCCGGAAACGAGATTTATGAGTTTGGCCATTTTTGAAGATAACAATGGAATAAATATATTTATTGGATGTTCAGATGGATATCTCAGACAAATATTATATAAAAATGAGGCTTTTACAATATTAAACTCATTTTATTATGGAAAATGTATTTTGAATATTGATCTGATCAATATCAATCAACAGAAGATTCTTTTAACAATGGCCACCAATGGAATTATAAATTTTTGGCAATTGAATGCCCTAATTTCAAACGGAAAACCATTTTTGAATATTCAACATCATGCTAGTGGTATTAATTCATTTGATATTATGTTTGTTAATGGTAAATATTACATTGCAACTGGAGGCGATGATCAATCTATTGTCATATCAATTTTAACTGTAACCGATCAATTGGATCTAGTTTTAGATAGTACAACAACACTAAAACTTCATACGGCCCAAGTAAATGGTGTACAATTTTCTGTATATGATTTTTCATTGTACACAGTTGGTGTTGATCAGATGATATTTAAAATTAATTTAAATACAAATTCAATTAGTAAAATTGTTCAATCGTGTATAGCTGATGTTAAGGGAATTTCTGTATTTTTAGATAAAAATCAACATTATTGTACAAAGGCCTTAGTTTATGGTAATGGTTTTCAAGTACTGGATATTTAACATACAAACAATATTTTACTGGCTTAGTGTGCTTATTTGCTTAAACAAACAAGATGAATATCGAGATTTTGGCTTTACATCTAATTGATATTCTATTTTGACTTGATAATAGTCAGGATTTTATAGTGTTGATCTCTGTGTATGGATGTTTGAGTGCTATTTATTATTAAGTGTTCGTAATTAATCTTAGAACCGTGTTTGGGGTACCCAGGACCTGACGATTGTAAAAAACCAACTTCTAAGCCGGCACTCATTCGAAAGAATACGATGGCAGAATCTCGTTTTAATAAGAAATTACTGTGTCTGTTATGGTAGCCACAGTCTTTATAAAATAGGTCAATTAATGTGCTACCTGTGTAATTTGTATGCAAAATACATTCGGGTCCTGAGGTTGCCACAACACGACATTTGTTGGAAGAATGACAACACGGTTCTAAGGTTAACCAAATGCCTACCAATTAATTGTTCGAGACCGGAATTTTAACCCGAAATTATTCTAGAGTCAATAATATATGTTATACATATATGGTACATGTTACATGTGCCCCAAACACCTGTTAAATGTAGTACATCAGGATGGGGCACAAAAATGATTTTGTATATAAAAAAAAATTTAAAAATTAATCTGGTAGCCATATAGTTAGATTAAATTAAAAATTCTAGTGTTTTAACGGCTTTTCTTTCAGATTTCTATTAACTAAGCAAAATGTTTTTTTTAAATTTTATTTTATGGCATATATTTTTAAAATCAAATGTACGTTATGTTTTTTTTATCTTGTAAATATAGAAAATAAATTTATATATAAAATAAAATGATGCAAAATTAGCAATTACTTCTTTTTATTACATTTTGTCATTTTATATTCTCATTTTCTTGCGGTGCCATCCTGCGGTTAAAATTGCAACCGATTTTTAATTTGTCACAAATTCAAACAGAGTGGTACACTTTCTATCGATAACATTTATATTACTAGATCTATGACACTATTTAAATAGATAAAGTTTTGGCAATTCACTAAATGTCATTTCAAAGTAAAATCCTTAAACTAAATGTTCAAGAAGAACGTAAATTATTAAATATGAATTGTTTTCCAAACTAGCGATTATGCAAGTTCGAGACTTTTAAAATTCGTCTCTCTGTAAATCTAGCGAAATTTAGAGAGAACCATATAGGATTGTAATAATGTAAAATGTAAAAGTGAAAAAATCGTTTTATTGGTGGACTCTACTGTTGTCAAAATAAAATAAATAATTTTTTGAAGTTTTTAATTAAAAATTGCTGAAAATTGGTATCCGTAATCCGGAATTAATCCGTAATTAGTAACTCCTACACTATTCATTGTTAGGATTGAGAGTATTTGGAGATTCGATAAAGAGTATCAGGATTATTTTATACGGGTACCCAAATACTGCACATCACTATTGCATACTAAAAATATGGAAGAAGTGAACATATCTGATACTGAGTCTCGTTATTTTGGTGATTTATTCCTTTGTTGCGATGTTGAAAAATCTGGAAAAGTTCCATTTCTAAAAGCTACAGAAATGTTTAGATCAGCAAATCTATCAAATGATGTACTAAGACAGGTAAATTTCTTTATACTCTATTGGTAATGTTTATATTTGTTAGCAGAATATTTAATTTCGTGCTTCCAACCAATTATTTTATCACTCGTAAAGTTTCTGAACATTTAGATTCGAATATGCAACAATCTTAGTTTTGCTTCTGGAGTTAAAATCAAATAAAAGAGCTAAGATACTTAACTTTTTCAAAAGAGATTGTAGAAATTTTATGATTTCATTCGATCTCCACATTTTATTGCAAAGTGCTGAAATGATTGGTCGGAATATAATTGATTCCAGTTTCATATACGTCGTCTGATAATGATACCTCCACTCAAAAGAAATATTTGTATCACTTTCTTATTAGAAGTAGTATCATTCAGACTCTGATTATTCGCTTTAGAAATTGCTTGAACTTGCTAGCATTAACCATTCAGAATTCGCACCCGCATATAATAACTATAGAAGGGCATATTGGTTCTAAAAGTATCTAGTAAATTGATTTTAGTTATTTTAGATACTGTATTCTAACTATAGTAATCCCACTAGACAATTTTAGTTCTTTTTAGTCTCCCAAAATACACAAAATATTAAATTCAAATTCGATATATATTTTAGATAACTTCTATAGCTGGTATTCCACAAACAGCCCTGCATTTGTCACGAGTTCAGTTCTATTCATGTCTGAAACTTATAGCTGCATATCAAGCCTCAATTCCATTGCGAGAGGAATTAATTGCATCGTCGATTTCACTTTCGTTGCCTAAATTTAGTTGGAAAGATACATCGACCAGCATTGAAAAACAAAATGAAACGCACTGGCATCAGCCAAGAAATTCGGGCTTGGAAGTACCAAGAAATGTTCAAAATGATGCATCAAATTCGGATTTTCTAAGTACGGATTCGGAAGTTGATCACAATGATTCGGAAATCAATGAGAGAATTGTAATTTAATTTAAATAATTCAATATAAAAATTAACGATAATAATAAAATTTATAGCATCGCGTAAAAATTTCTCCTGAATCTTGGAGTACAGCTAGCGACAGTCCAACACCCACAAATAGTGTTGCCGACCGGTCTTGGGTAAAAACCAATCTATGGGACGGTCTATTGTGTGAAGAACAAAGAGAGTTGCTCGGTACAGAAGAAGAATCATCGGATCGCCATAGTAGCGATGAAGATGAAGACGATGCAGGATCAACTGTTTTGGAAACACCAGAAACATTGGAAACACTTTATCAGGTGACTCCTGAACAACGCACCTATTACATAAATCAATTTAAATCGGTGCAACCGGATATCAATGGTTTGATATCTGGACAAGTAGCGAAAATATTCTTTGAAAAGTCTCGCATACCGGTCAAAGAATTACGACACATTTGGCAACTGTGCGACATCACAAGAGATGGCGCACTTAATCTTAATGAATTCATTGCTGCAATGCATTTAATAGTATTACGCAGAAATAGTATACCTGTACCGCAAGTACTCCCTTCAATTCTAAAGGCAAGTATTCCGCTACCAGCAGCAGTCGAACCGCCCGAAGCCGATTTATTACATCTTGATGAAGATAAATTAAATTCGCAATCAGATGGCAACAACTACAAAAGTACAATTCCCAAAACCGATTCAATATTCCAAAAACCTCACAAAACTATTAATTCCGTATCAACATCAGGGACCCTAAAGTCATCTAGTCCAATACCGTCACAAAAAAGTAACAATTCGCAACCAAATACGCCTATTGTAGATCATGTTTCGCCAACAAAATTAAAAGAGGCCGATTGGATGAATCAAAGCAAAGAATGGACTAAGTTCACTGAATCTCCGACATCAAATTTATCCAGTCCCGGTCCGAAACCGGTTAATTTTGATATACAACGTACCGCTCAAGCCGTCGTATCTGATCCACAAATATTGCATCCTGTGCCGTTGCGAGTTACACCGGTTGGCGTTGAAAAAAATGAGGACATCAAATGTAGAGACTTTGAAAAGAACATAGAATATGACAATACAATTGCTTCGATGCGAAATGAAATTGATAATACGAAACAAATAAATTTATTTAACAATCAATATCGAGAAGGTTTACAGAGTGATTTGAGGGCAATTCAACGGCCTCAATCGAAAAAATTGCCATTAAAAAATGTTGGTGCCTTACCACCACCGCCTCAACGCGAATCAAGTTTTGGCTCAGCTGAATCTGCTGATTTGCCAAATGTCACCAAAAAAGATTTACCACCACCGCCGCCACCAAGGTAAATTACAAAAAAAAAATGTCTTACTATTAAATATGTAAAATGGAAATTAATTCTATTTATTTTAGGCCACATAAACATGCTCGAAGTAGCAGTCTTGATCTGAATAAATTTAAATGGAGTGAAACACTACGATCTGAGGTAAGAACTTTTGTTTGTGGCTATCTTTACATAGATAATTCTCATCATTAAACAATTCGATATTTATTCGAAGGAGATAATTAGACAGAATGTAGGCTAATAACTGCAATAAAAAAAATAAATACATTTTTAGGAATCATTTGTAACAACTGTCGCCTGCAGTACGGCAATTAATACCGGAACTGGTAACTCACTTGACTCTACGGAATCTCCAACAATCGATATTGTTGAATCTACTAAACCAATAGACGAAGGAAGTTTATCGACATCTCGTCACACTATACAAATGAATAAGCCATCATTAAGATATAGCGCATTTGAGGTTTATCGTAAACCATTGAATACATGTTCGCCGGAAATGGCTCAAACTACAGATATCGTTGATTATAATACACTCGTATCAACTATAAGCGATAGTTTACGTAACTCAATATTTAAACAGGAAAAAAGTCTAGGTGATGTACTGCATCAGTTGAAAGAACAAAATGGTCTACTTTTGAGGTTGTGCTTTGATTTAAATGAGGAACTGAAAACTGTAAAACAGAAAAAAGAGGAGATAATCTCTCAACTTGATGTTCCTATAAGCCATGTTTCGATAGTTTAAGATTAAGAATATATTAATTGTTATATAAAAAAAATGCATTGATAGCGTATTAAAATTAAATAAATTTTAGCTATTGTAATAACTATACTTCTGATTATTTCTAAAAAAAAAAAAACAAAAACTAAAGTCTAACTTAAAAGCAAAGTAAATACATAATTATGTGATTTTTATTTCGGTTTTTATTTCCTTTATTATTCGACTGCTTTTATATATCATCAAGATTTTACCCAAAGGATCCCTCGCTCACACGGAAACACGATAACACAAAAATGCTTTAAGATAATTTAACGAAATTCTTGATTAAAACTTTTTAGGGTTTCGAGAACTCTGGTATAAATTTTTAAAACCACAGTAGAAAATTTTGTAGTCATGCTTGGTAGCGTTCTTTTATTTTTTTTTATTGATTCACTACTTTTAAATGTAGCTTCAGAACAAAATTGATCAAATTCTATTATGTGAGAAATAAAATGATCATTTCCAAACTAAACTTACCCTTAGGCGATTTAATTTATTTAAATTTCACTTAAATGAATAAAACAAAACTGGATCAATTGTATTCGAAACATGTCTTGTATGCGAAATTATTTAATAAAGTAAAAAAAAATGGCGGCGATTAATGCATCAATATTTCAATTTGAACGAGACGACTGTTGATATTGCCTGGCATTCTATAGGGAACTGTGGCCGCCATATTAGTAAGGGCCTTAGCTTGTTCACGCAAATGCGCAAGTTGCTACACAAAATGGTTGTATTAAACAAAAATTTAAATTAAAAAAAAAAAAAAAACTTACCTGATCTCGGGTTTCATCGTTAAATATGTTCCCATCATTACCTTTTAGTTTTTTATATTGTGTGTACAAAATATCCATAGTTGCCAGTAGTAAGTCAGGAAATACTTTACTAACTTCGCCACCCAGTCTAGTATTTTTTTTGTATATATAAATCGATGTCAATCTCAAATCAATAAGAAAAATTGTTTACCTTTTAAAGTTATGAACACAAATTTCTAAATCAGCCATTTTTAACGGAACTAATTTCGATTTTAATAATATTTCGGATGCAAGTTGATATTTTTTATCATGATAGTAATCAAAGAACCACATCAAATCTTTAAGGGTGGTAAATGTTAAAAGTGTCTGTGGCTCACAATGTAAATCAGTTCCTACAAAGAAAGTTCCAAATAATTTACATAAATGTCAACAAAAAAAAAAGAAGAAAAAAAAATCCGTCAAAATTCTGTACCTGCATATCTGGTTCCAATTTCAGAAACAATTAATTGTAATCGTTCTCTTAGAGATCCTTTCTTATTCGGTTGATGGACAACTTGCGACAATAAAATGATAACATAGCTTAGACATTTTTCCTGAATCTGCAAATTAGAAATTAGAAATTAACACTAAATTACTATTGGCAGTATTGTAATGTTTGTACTCCAGCTAAATCAAATAATTTGATGGCATCTTCGAGTAATCCTTTGTTAACAAGTTCGCCAGCGACCATTTCACATGCTTTCTTAGTGTCGATATTTATAGATTCAAATTGATCAATTAAACCTCTTTAAAAAAAAATTATTAAATTTTATTAGTTTCTCTGATATTTCTTGTAAATATCCATATGCAAACCTTGATCGTATTCCATTTGATTGAATTTTACCAAAGATCAAATCATAATCACGACACTCAATCACCAAATCGGTTACACATACCAAAAATAGATTTCTTCCATCGGGATCACTCAAATTTCTCAAATTTAAAAATTAAAATTAAACAAAAACAATAAAAGAGAAATATAAAAACAACAATACCAACCTCAAAAAATAGAAATACTGCAAAGCTTCTGCCGGATCGGTTATTTCAAATTTTCTAACATACAACATGACAAGACGGGCCAAATTAAGTCGTCGTAATGGCGGTGGATCTTCAATGTCAACAGATACTGGAAGGAAAAAAAAATTAAATAGATTTACTCATCTACAATAACAGTGGAATTGAATGAGATGTGCATGCTAACTGGTTGCCATCCTAGTAGAAATTATGGATAGGCCAATTAAACTGCTTTTTACAAATACAAATCTGTACATATGGATAGGAAGTTGTAAGGCATTTTTTTTAGTTCTTTTGTTCTGATTAAATTAATATTAATTATGAATCATAATTTTCTCTAGGCTTCAGCTTTACCTTACTTTATCTATGGTCTAATAATTTACTATAAGAAAAAAAACTTACGCAGTGGTTCTTGCACATTTCTAGGTCCACCTAACACAAACAATTCACTTAAGGCCAATGCAATATGAACTGCATGTGTTCTATATCGTTCAAAGCGTGAGAGGAACTCTATTGCCGCCTCAAATTGTCCAGTTAACGCTAATACCTAACAAAAATTAATGTGAATATTGGTTTTGGGAGAGGAGAAAATGGAAAATGAATAATTTACCTGAAAATACAAATGTGGCTGTTCATTAGCATTAAAATGTTTCTCGCCATATTGCTCAAGAATAAGCGATTGAAGTCCTGAATATGTAAGACTATCGATATTATCATCCATATCACTGCGAATCATAGAAAGTTGCATCCACAAAAAATCATCTGAAGTTTTTGCAACTTGCAGATGCTGTTCCATTATATCGCAACGGCCAATAATGCAATAAACCTGGCAAAAAAAAAAAATATTTAAAAAGTCAAAGTAAAATTGTCCACGAATTATTTACGGCTCGTTTAAATTGATCGGTGGCATTGCGAATCTGTCGCTTGTATTGCATTTTTATTTGTAACTCTAATTTGGAATTGATTGTATAATTGGGATTTTTCACTTTCTCTTGAAGAACTTGAACAATATCTTCGTGTAAAGCATTTTGGCTATACAAAAAAAAAAAAAAAAATATTTTAATTACAAATTATTCTTTGAAAATGTGAGTTTTGAGTACCCAGCAAGATCCATATATTTAAGAGCTGATTGTGCGTCGCCACTGCGAAGAGAGTAATATACTAAAGGCCAAAGTGGTTTGCCGTCTACATTTCCATCTTGCAATCCTAAAATATAATTTAATAAAATATAAAATATGGAAGCTTCCTCTAAATTTACTTCAAGATTACTAAACATTCATACATACCGATCATCGTGTTAGTATTTTGATTACTGAATAATAAACCAACATATGAACTAACCAAATTAAATGTTCCAGGCACACCACCACGTTGAGCATCGCGTAAGTGTTCTGATATAACCGTGGACATAAAAACTTTATATCTAAAAATAATATTGATAGAATAAGGGATGACAGTGGCTACTAAGTATTCCTTACCGATTTTCAAGATATTTTTTTGCTTGATCAATAAATTTAATTTCTTGGTTTC
Organism: Platyura marginata; assembly: GCA_026745375.1. NCBI lineage: Eukaryota > Metazoa > Arthropoda > Insecta > Diptera > Keroplatidae > Platyura > Platyura marginata. The sequence continues at coordinate 15,388 of JANSTT010022691.1, read as the reverse complement.
GCAATTTTAAAGGATCTTGAGTTTTAGGCATTGGCGTCACCAACACCATATATTTCATTATGTCCCATATTTCGTTGACTTTCTACAATTTTAAATTAATAAAATCGCAAATCAAAAAAATACGGAAATAATAAAACAAAAAATACCGCATCATTAAATCCCGAAGCGACAGTCGCAAATTTTTGAACAAGACTTGGTCTAAATGATCCCTCTATAACCAATTTATTGTAATCATAGATCTCTTTTGCATATGCCATTTCTTGACTATTCAGACATGATCTTCGATTATATGTTGATTCATTCAAAATAGTTTGCTCTGGCAATTTACGAATATCAATCCAATTTTGTGATGGACCAATGAGAGCATTCATTAACTTAACTTTTTCCTGTTTCCAATCATTTATTATGTGTTCCCATTTTTGGTTTTGTGCTGACTGATATGACTACAACAGAATATTATAATGGTTTTTAGGATAAATATAATCTATAAAAATTGCCAAATTACGTTTTTATGAACTTCCTCAATGACGGATAAAATGGAATTTTCTTTTTCGTTTTTCAGAAAACTTTGAATGTCTTGTGGTGCAATCGGATCTAGTGGTTCGAAAGTCTTTCGTGAACTAAGCGTCTCCAATTTTTGTGATATTTTTGGTAGTTCTATGCCTTTCGAACCAAGTAAAATGTGTCTAGAACATTTTAAACATTATCATTAAGAAACAAACTGAGACCGGCAAATTACGCTTGAATATCTTGAGCTCCTGTTTGTGTTACACGGGAATGTAATTCATGTGTTGCCTGTAGAACTTGTGGCAAAGTGCGTTCCATTCGAGGAAACTCTTCCGTACCTTGAGTTTCATTTGTTAGCTTTTGGGCTTGTTGCAATAACGTATTGAAATCCATTTTTTTTTTTAACCTCAACTAATTCATAGGTTAAAAAGCAATTTGCTAAAAGTATTAACAAAAAATAGTTTAACAGTTGAAATGCAAGGTTTAAAATATTGTTAAAAGTTTCTAATTTGAAGATTTAAGTTACACAAACCTAGAAAACTCCCCAAAATTCTTGCTAGCCTTATTTGAATTTGACAACCAACTAAATTTCGCTCTTTCCTTGCTCAAATGTACAATATCGGTCGATGAAAAAATACTCAATCTATTACAATTTGTAATCTACAAAAACGTGTTCATCATTTTTTAAAATGGCCGAGAATGTATTAATGATATTTGGATACTCGAAACTTTTGGGATTTCTTGGGTGCCCGAATACTTTTCAGACCAATACTCAATCTTTTTAAATGATATTTTTGTATTACAAACTTTTTTAAAAAATCGCGCCCTTTTTTAATTTTTGTAGAAAACACTTGATGTAAAAAAACAGTATGGCAAATACGATTTTTTGTACAAATTACCCTTTCCGACTGAAACTGAGACGACTATTGAGCACAAAAAAAGAGAAATTTGAAACTCGATGGGACCTTTTTAGTGTTTGCAGAAAATGAATTTAACCTGAAAAATATATCTGGAAAGAGGAATATTATACTTTTATTTTACACTAAGTTTTATGGTTCTAAATCTATAGCTAGAGTAAACAGTCGATTTTTAGAAAATGTCCAAATTTCAACAATGAATTTTTTTGGTGATGAATTATAACGTTTTGCCTAATGAAAACTTGTTCAAAAAGTTTTTGTAACGGTTTTTTTTTATTAAATTAGACATGAAGTTTAGTATAAACTCGGAACATTTAGAGAAGGACATACATTGAAATATTAGTATGTTAGAGCAAAGAAAAACATTAATGACATTTGGAGTTCTTCGCGATCATATATTTATTTATTATTACAAAAAATTAAATTAAATGAAATAATAAAAATCCAAATAAAATGTGCTCAATTTTCAGAACACATTTTGCAAATTTGAGGCCTTTAAATTATCTAGAATGTGATATCAATTATACAGCAAAAGTATGTTCAATTGCACTACGAAGATCGTATGGCGTATTTAATAGACCACCGCCAAAATCAGTGGAATCATCTTTCGTATTTAATACTGGACCTCAATATAATGCTATCTGGCATATCAATAGAAATACCAACTTTAACAATTATTGTCTTAGAAGTATTCAAGTCACTTCCAATGATTGTAATAATGAAAAGTCAAACTGTAATGCTGCCGAAGAAGTGGTTCAGCCCCAAAAACTTGGTATTGTTGCTAGATTTAAGCTAATGTATAAGCAATATTGGTACGTATTAGTACCTGTACATATAATCACGTCTACTGGTTGGTTAGTCGGATTTTACTATTTATCAAAAAGGTTTTTAACAGAATAGGGGTAATCTATGTAAAGGAAATAAATTTTTTTTATTTAATTTTAGTGGGGTTGATATTCCCTCGATATTGGAATCATTGAGTGTGAGCGAAAGTATAATCGAAAAGCTAAAAAACTCAACAATGGGCCATCTTGCTATTTCTTATATGTGCTACAAAATTGTGACCCCAATTAGGTATATGGTAACCGTTGGTAAGTACAAATTTATTTTCGTCTAAAAACGACAATAGATTTTTAACGGGGTCTGTGAAGCTCACTTATTCTTTATTCAATCGTCACAACAAAACTTCTTTTTACCGAGAATATGACTGTGCTAGTTGGAAAAGTTTAATAATGAACTACCCTATAAAGAACAAAAATCAAATTCCCATTAAAAAACATTAAAATAATTTTTTTTTAAATAGGTGGCACAACTGTCTCAATAAAATATTTATCACAATTTGGCTATATTCGACCAATTCCCTCAAAGGAACAATTTATTAAGATGTACGATAATAAAAAAGCTCAAATAAAACGTGGCTATGAAGAATTACAAGACAAACGGGCAGCAACGATTAAGCAAAGAAACGAAAAGAACGAATCATTAAAATAGTTTTTGGAAAGAAGGAATAGAAATTAAAAATTTATTGCCAATATATTTTTGCATAGTTACATTGTTGCTGTAATTAAATTATGCTTAAACAATTTGTGTGCGTTTATTAGTTAACTAACTAACAACATTTTTATATTGAAATTTAAAACAGCATGACTGTTCTATGTATGTCTATTATATAAACAATTTAAGAAATGTTGATAAAATATTTATTTTATTTTGTTTCCTATAAAATCAGGCCACTGTGGATTCTCAGATAACAGACGACTGTTATCTTTGACCAACGTGTGGCTATTGTTCACCATGTGGCCAGGTGGTGAACAATGAGCTATCAAAAAAGGACTGAGGTATGCTGAAACCAAAAATTTAAAATAAACTCTAACGGGATATTTTCAAGAAATTTAGCGTTATTTTGATTATATTTAATAAATTGTTATAGCTACATAAATCATGTACCACCTACTACATACGTTTCAAAATTATTTGTAATACTAAATTCTAGATATTGAGATACCTACTACATAATTCAATCTCTCAATAATTTTTCATATAAAAACATTAATAAATATCCTTAAGAATGTTTGACTGGAAAAACTGTAAAGCACTTAAAATTCTAACCCATATATTGATACGTAGCACAAACAGGCTCCGCTATTCTACTATGCGGTGGTTGCATAGCAATTTTTTGTAAATGACATGCTCGGCACATTAATCGTCCCTCATACGGATAACATCTTTTATCTGGTTCATCAGTCAGCTGCATTCCGCACTCTTCACATATGTAGCAATCAACATGAAAATCTTTGTCCATTGATACAACACGAACAGTTTCCTCGGTGCCTTCAACCGGAGTAATACCTACGAATCAAATAAGTAGAAGTAGGAGTACGACAAATAACATAAAAACAATTGTTCAGTATGGGGGCTTACCTTTACCACAGCATGCACATTTTGGCGCAAACATACTGTGGTAATCATTGACACAGTAAATTTTATTGTCAACATCAACCGTAAATGGAACACCGTCTAAACATTCATTGCAAATGCAACATCGAAAGCATCCCGGATGATAGGATTTGCCCATTGCTTGTAAAATCTACAAATTTGAAATTATAGAACAGAACAAATTTTTTCTTAACTGGATGCCTCTTACCATTTCCATAATAAGATGTCCACATATTGCACATTTTTCAGCTGTTTGTTGAAATCCGGAATACTAAAATACAAAAAGTTATAGAAAAAAAATATAGAAACAAGAAAATTACCGATATTTACCATATAATCTTCTTCGCAATATACGCGGCCATGAACATTATAAAAAGCCTTTCCTCTTAATGCTCGACCACAGGAACAGCAAATAAAACAATTTGTGTGATACAAATTTCCCATTGCTTGGCATGCTTGACCAGCTCCAGTTACTTTATCGCCACATGTGTGACATATACCTTGTGACAAGAAAAACAGAGTAACACACCCAATGTTAAATTAATTTTGTTGTTAAAAAATTACCAAAATATTCCCCTTGTTCTTCATTTCGTTCCATCTCCTCCTCTAATTGACGTGTTAGTTCTTCAATTTTTCGTTCAGCTTCAGTAGGTCCTGTCGGACGTGGCGGTGTTACATTGTACGGTAGAAGAGTTTTTGATAAGGCTTTTGCTGATAAATTAAAATTAATTAACCCTTTAAAGGGTGTGTTTAAAAAAAATATATTACGTTTTCCCGAACCACTTCCCGAACTCATTTGAGATGGTGTTGGAGATGATGACAATATTTCGGTTTTTTTACCCATTAATTCAGAGGGTGCAGTCGACGAAATATGTTTGGTACTTCCAGTCGTTGTCGGAGAAGATGTTGCTATATTTGTTACAGCTTTTTGGGCATACGTGACCAAAACGGTTGGTGATTTTCCCAATTGACTTCCGCTGCCGGTCATGCACACATAGTCTGATCCATTAAATTCTTCTAAATAGTTTGTAGGCACTGGTACGCCCATCGATGGTGGTAAACATTTTTGCTCATATGAAGGCTGTTTGTGGGAAAATATTAAAAAATATTGCTATGATTGGAAGAAGGAGAACAAAAAAATATTACCAAATAAGAAACATATTTAGGTGGATTTTGAAAATTGTATATAGGCTGTGGTTCTGCGGTAGCTAAATTCTTTTTTAACTGTTGCATATGACGAGGCGACTGCTGTTGAGATGGCGGTGTGTGGGCCGATCTATTGACAGTGTTCTGAATTTCATTTGTGAATTTAATAATTTGAGGTGTTATAACATTAGTGGCGTATGGCGGCAAATTTTCGCTATGAAAATAAATAGTTTTAGTACCAGCAAAAACTTGCGGCTGAGCTCGTTGACCTAGAATGTTTTTTTTTTAAATTAATTTAATTGTGGGTTAGTTGAGTTTTATTTATGTACATATATTCTCTATTAAAAAAAATTGAATAACATCATAGATGAAGAGCAGACAATATGATAAACTCCTTCAATGTAAAATTAAATTAAAAACCAACCTGACGCTGTTGGTAAATTTTCATATATTGGTGCAGGCTCTATATCTGGTTGCGGTGTATGAGCAAATCGTCCAGCTGTTATTAAAGCTCCATTATTCGGTACCTGAGGTTGAGCCTTTTTATTTCCCGATTCAAAATTTCCATAATATTGCATTTGATCATTTTTCGATGCTTGCGAATAGTATTCTATATTTTCATATACAGGACCAATGCGAGTCTCATAATTTTGTCCGCCGCACAATAAATTAATTTTCGAACTGTCCGATTGTTGTGATGATCCACTAAGCGAATGTGTTGGGCTATTACTAGCAATGTATCCACCATAAAATTTACTATGAGGATTTCCAAACTTGGAAGCAGCAATTATATTATTACGGTCAAGTAGCTTATTATAATCGGGAGATGTAGTTTTATTTGTGGTAGAATTCTGTCGATCGCTACTATTTAGGGAATTCGAACTTTCAAATAAATTGCTAACTGGGATGTGTTCATTGTTTAAAGAATTAGTTCGCCTTTTTGTAGAATCATCTAAACGGAGATTCTGCAGTTGGCTCAAGTAATTAGGATCTGAAAGTGATTGAAGGTGATGGGAAGACATGATTGTTATCACTTAGCTTTCTTTAGAGTTTTATTTAACATGTTTATCAATTTTAAGGAGTTGGAATGTTAAGATTAATATAAAAACAATCACAGAATATGTTTGCTATAAACTAAAAGGAATTCAAACACATTTTGTTGATTTCTAATGAGTATTATTCATTTTCTTTCCAAAAACACTCTTTAAATGAAAAAACCAAAAAAATTTGTATAAAGAAAAAGTTTGACAACCCAAAAAAAACTTATAGGGGACTGTTCACTTATATAAGATTTGACAGCATTGTCAAAATTAAAAATTTAACGTTTCTAGATTTTTAAAAAGAACAAAAGTTTAATTATTATTTTTTATTAAGTTTTATGTTTTATTATTATTATAATACTAAAATATTTATTATCAAAGCTCAAATTTATAGGTAAACAAATCAATTTTTAACACGTCGTTACAACGCAAATTTTACATGTTTAACATGTTCTTTGATAATGGTTTAACTACAATTTTTAAGTTAGAGTATTTACACATTTGTTCCTTGAAATTTTTGTAGTCTAACATAATTTCTTTAAAAATTTGAAAGTCTGTGAAAGAAAACAATAACTCAAAAATTTCTCCATCTAATTCTTGTTTTGAATGTCTGAAATATAAAACTTTAGTAATATGAGAAAATATCATAAAGAAAATAACAATTTTACTGCAATTCTTCAGCAAATTTTTCCAAATTAAACTTATTAGACATCCGATTGTTTAGCTCCTTAATAATAATAGTTTCAATTGTTTTTGTGTAATTGTTGAAAATGTCCATGTAAGTAATTTTATTTTCTTCTGAATTATCAAATTCATGATAAAATTTTTCTAAAAATTTCGTTTGGGTTTCCTTAAAAAGATAAAGTTAAACAAAAGTTCATATAAATAGTATAATATAAATATATACCTGAAACAATTTACTTATTACAATATCTTCTACATGACCAATCACTTCACTGAAATAATTGGAATTTTTTCGAGCTTCCGAATTCATTTTAAAATTGAAAATATATTTTTTCAAAAGTATTTTTGTGTATTGATTAATCTGTTTGGTCGCTATAGAAACGGTTGGCGGCCAATAAATCGTTTGACAAAAAAATGGAATCCATAGTGTAAACCAAGCTTTAACAGTTCCGCCATTTTATTTTAAATAAAAATAGATCTATGGGTGTGTGACGTTCTCGTATTTTTTTCAACGCTTTTTGAAGCAATAACAATAAACAAATTTTAAAATCTTTATTATAAGTTAATTAAAAGCCATTCATTTCTATCTGAATATATATTTTCAAAATGAGAAATTGTTTTGTTCCAAATTGTGATGCTCTTTGTAAAAATATGGTGAAAAGAATGATGTTTTTACCACCTAAGGTTAATTTGAGGTTAGATTACATAAAATTTTTTATAATTTTTTTTTACTTTTTTAGAATGATGAAATTTTTAATGTATGGAAAAATGTTTTACCAAAAAAACGTGTATTCAAAAAGCATGATAGAGTGTGCGAACGGCATTTTCGAAAATCAGATATTTCAACCACCTGGGATCATATCATAAATGGGGTACTACATCAACTTGAAAGAGGAAAGCCAAAACTTAATCCTACTGCAATTCCAATGTTTAATTTACCCCAAGGATATGGCTTCACAAATAATGAATCTATAGATTTAAATGAGGATATAACAAAAAATAAGGAATTGGTCGAAAATACAAAAACTGAAAAAAAGGTAAACAGAAAATATTTTGTGCAATTGTATTACGACTTCATAGACAAAAATCAAAATGCATTATAAATATCACAATTTTTTTAATTTGTTATTTTCCTTTTTTTAGAAAATTGGACGAAAACGGAAATTAAGTGAAAGCCATTCATTATTAAACGAAGCTGATGAAAGTGAGGTAAGTCTTTTTTAGAGATGTAACAAATTATTTACGAAACACATATGATTGAAAGGTTTTACGGTATTAAAATACAAAGTCTTTCTATTTTCTTGTACGCACAATGATCTTCGTTTTAAACAAAGCCGAAAGCAAGGTAGATTTTTTGTTGTTGCTAAAGCTGCCATCAACTTTTAATATTAATCTTCATATCGATTTTGATCCGTCTGTATATATAAGCCGACCTCTTTCAAATTGAGCCCGCCCAGAAAAACATTTTAAAAAATTCGTTATAACTTAAACATAGATTCACAAGTCAATAGTGTAATAATGTAATAATTCCACCTCAATGTATTGTACGAGTATATTCTGATTTTAGGATTACAAAATATTCAAACAGTCAATAACCAAAAAAAGTCTAAAAGCAGATAATATCGAAGATGACAAATCAAAAGAAGACACAACCGAAGATAAAATGGCAATGTTTGATGCAATATATGAGGATATATTTGAAATTGTATTGCCAACCACATTGTGGGGTATGCATAGAGATCCAAATAAAGAATTTATAGCATTTTCAATGTTTGATGCAATCACAATGACAACATCGAAAATGTTATACATTAATAATAAATTTGAATGCAAAATATATATTCACCATGAATTGTTAATATGTAAAGAACATTTTGACTTAACTATTGATAATGTTAATAGATTACTAAGTGAAATAGACGAATATAGATTATGTCCAGGCGTTAAACAAAATGATTCGATATCATGCAATGGTCTAATTACCGATCAATCAGATTTATGTGCACAATGTGTCAATAATTCATTAATGTAATATTTATAATTTTATTTGTTTTACCTCCCGCTAATGATTTTATTTGATTTTGTTTTGTAAAAATATTTATTTGCAATATTTGTACAGGGACTATTTGAGTATACTATGTATATGGAAAAGTATAAATAAGTATCAGATTTCGATTCTTGATTTTTTTCTTCTCAATTTATCGATTAAATTACCTTCACTTACAGATATAGACTATCAAAATCGGTTCCAGACGTTCGGCCTTATTCTTTATTTAAAGTTTAAAGTATAGATTTTTTTTGCTATTCCGGCCGCTCTTACAAACACATAAATAATTAATTATTGTAGTAATAAGCAAAAAACAAATATCTAAATAATAAAAGACTAGAGGTATTTAAGTGGACACCTATTTTTGACGTCCAACTATTCCAGGTTTTATAAGTTAACTATATGTAATTTATTAAACTACATATTAATAAATTGACTATTGATTGATTATTTCTTTGTTTAAATTTTGGTAATCACTTAAGCTGTGTGATAAAAAATACTCATCATTCCAGTACAGTCGCTTAAACAAAACAAAAAAAAACATTAACCGAGTCTTTATTTGAGTGATGCTTAAGGATCAAATTAAAATACAATTTAAGATCAGTTCACATCATCACAACCACTAATCTCCTCTAGGGGTCTCTAGCACCCCGTTTTGCAAATTGTTTTTGTATAAATTTTGGTGACTCAGGGTGAATTCCTACAGAAAAATTGTAAAGATCTTTTAAAGACAGAAAATATAAAGCAAAGATTAAAGTTTATAAAAAAAAAAATTTTGTTTTATTTTTCTTTCAAGTTGGTCCAGTAAAATTAGGCTTTTAAAAAATAAAATAAAAGCAAAATATAAAAAAAAATGTTATTTTAAAATATATTGCGATTTTTTTTTTCAATAATTTTTTCTATTTTCAACAGGAAGTGATGCAAATGCTCTGCTAAGCAATTTCATTACTTCACCATGTGTACAGTCGGGTCGCTTGTAATAAATGTATTTTTCTTGTACAAATTTTGCAAATCCAGTAGCTTTCTTCACAGGTGTTGATAGTACATTGCCATCCTTGTTTTTCTTGTTAATAAACACTTCAATGGAACCATGACAATATGCGCATCGAATGTTTTGAACTTTTTTCGATTTTGAATGGGCATGTGATCTAAATTTAAAAAAAACCCAAAATAATATAAAATAATTAACAACAGCAATTATATGTACTTGGCTTCGCAGAGTGTACATTTATATGTATATTTATACTCTATGTCGTAATTATGGCAAACTTTAATTTCTGGGAGTTCTGGAAAAACCTCATTTGCACGCTTCACCCTAAAATAGAGAAATGAGCAACAAATGTAAAATATTAAATTTGCATGTCTAAACTTAGCTAAATACTTACCATTCCTTCCATTTTGCACCATGACCATTGTCCTCATTAAAAATCCATACAGCCGCATGGCACAGTTCGTGTATTAACGTACATCGAAGTCGATCACAACTTGTCAACACTTTGTCACTTAACTCTATATAACTGGTACGAACGCCTTGTCTAAAATCAAATTTATTCATGTTTGAAGTGTCCAAATATTTTATTTTTTTATTTTATTTTTACCGTTTACTATTTTTGCATCGTCCACCTGTTGTGAGTAATTTTTTATTCCAAACTATTGGCACGTTAAGCTTATTTTCAAAAATAAATTCATTGTAAATTGAGTTCAGTTTGTCGGCTAATTCTATTTTTTTGTTTTTATAATTATTGCGATAAAATAAGGCATCTGGATGACAATGTTCCTTAGATATGCAAACTATAAAATAATTGTAAAATATATTTATGCACTAATATTAGTTAGGTAATTATGCTTACCATCTAGAGATTGCAAAAACCCATACGTCCGATCCGAATTTAAAATCTCTTTATTATTATTTCGATGATTTTTTATTCTGTTAGTATCTGGCGATCTGACTGGTGTACCTAAAATAATTAGACCGTAAATTAGTTGTCGGGATTGCCTCTTTATCAGTTGGAGTGATTGAACAAAACTGTCGAATTTGAAAAGTTGTGTGGTGGTCCAAATAAGAAATTTAGTCCACGCGCAAAAGACTTAAAAGGTTAAAGCCACCTATAGGAAGAAACATAAGAAGTTATACTCTTCTTAGTACAAATAAAGAGAACAAATACTTGAACAGTTCCAAATTTGAAATGAAGATGTCTACCAGATACTTTTTGGAATTAATAATTGTACTCACGCATTCATAGCGGTTGGAAAACGAGCTCTATATGATTTTAACTTCTCTTTGTTTATTGTATCTGAGATAGTTGGCCACATGGCACAGATTTAGTAAATGAATTAAATAAAAACCTCCCCATTATGATTTGAGCAAAAATGTAAATATTTCTTCCTCGTGTGAGGACACATCAACATAACTCGGGCGTTTTCTTCATTGCGTAGGTAATACTTTTATAATGTTGATTGAAATACCTCGTTTTTTTCGTCCACTACTTGGAGACTCCTTAACCGATGGTGATTGAATTTCACTTTTTTTAACATTATCCAAATGTCTATTGGTGGGATATAAAAACTTTGGAATAGGCATTTTCAGTTGCACATTTGGTGATAAATCAGTATGTCCTAGATCATCTTTTCTTTTATCGTCTTTATCGTCAACATCTTCTAAGTGATAGTTCGGTGTGAATAGTTTTCGTTTTGATAATGTTCTTGGTGTTCTATCAATTTTATGGTTAATGTGAAAAATAAAAGAAAAGAAAAAAGTCTTACTTGAAATCATCCGGTTTCTTGAATTCACAACTTTCTCGAAATTTGCTGGTCAGTTCTGCTAATTCTTTTTCTGTAAATTTATAATTTACATATGTAGATTTAACAAAAAAGGCTTTAATAATACAAACCGGTTGCATTTGGACTTATATGATTTCGATCAATCATAACTTCGACATTTGTTAAATCTAAATACACTAAATTATCTTTTGATTTATTTTTGTTCTTCTTTCTCTTCGTTTTTGTATTTTCTTTTTCCGAATCCGATGAAATGTTATCGCTGAGACATGTCCATTCATCCGATTCCTTGTCACTATCGTCAAAAATTCGGTGCTTAGGAGCTGAAAATTCTTACTGAAAATATTTAATGGATTTTTTTAAATTATTTTTTTCTTACCATTTTTATTGTTCTTATTAATTTTATTTAACACAGAATTGCCGGTTACATCCATTAATGAATCACTTTTGTTTGAGTCAGATAAAATGTTTGGAGGCCGATCGTTGGTTTCCATAACAGGCTCTAAACGTGTCGAATCAAAGTCCGAAGCAATATTCCGACGAACTGAAAGAATGGCATTTAAACTGTCTGTAAATGATTGAATAATAATTAATAAATCAACGAAGTAGTTTACTTACATGAATGGAAATCTTTGCTAAATCGATTTACTTCAACGTTTCGTTCAATTCTTTTCGCCTTTCTGGTCGAACATTTTTTCAACAATTCTGGTGTTTGCCATTGATTCCCATACAGCTGATTTAACAAAGCTTCAGACATTGGATCGATTTCAATATTTGTGGTTTCATCAGTTTCCTTTGTGTTTGTGTTTTCGGTTATGTTATTTGATAGAGATTTCACTTTGTTCTCAGAATATGAATCATTGTTTTCATCCAAATCGCCATTTAGTGAGTCAGAATTAATGTCATCACAACGTTCAGTTGCCTTATTTACTGACTTTTTATATTTATTCAATTTAGTGACATTATTCTGATCTGTACAAACATTTTCATTATCAATTATTGGAGGTTTATTCAGTATTATAGAATGACTCGAACTAGAACATGAAGAATTTGATGAATCTGTATTCGAACTAAATGATGGCAGTCTAATTTTTATATTAAATTTAGCAGAAATATTAATTTTTGGTATTTGTATTTGAGCAGTTGGTGTTCCGTTGCCGCTACTATTTGAGGAACTATTACTTCTTTGACGATGTGAACGAGATTTTCTCAATAATTCATTACTGATGCAAACTTCATTTGAATTTTTTTGATCGATATTCGTTTCCAGATGCTGTTCTTCACTTTCTGTTTCGGTTTCTAAACCTAGCGCTATATTGTCACAATTATTTGCAATATTTTCTTGTTTGTCTTCAGTATCATGTGAAGTGTTTGATTGTTCGTCTTGAAAATCATTTGAAGTATTTTCATGTTCGTCTTGAGAATCATGTGAAGTATTTGCTTGTTCTTCTTGCGAATCATTTGAAGTATTTTCTTTTTCTTCGGAAGTTTCACTCACATATATTGATTTTTCAATTCTGCTATAGCTCCTAAACGAATTTTCTTGAAGAGGACTAGCGATTAATGGTATATTGTTAAAGAAATCATCAAGTTTGCCCATAACTGCTTGGCTTAAACCAATATTAGAAGGGACATCCTCTGCTGATGTTATATCTTCTTCATCAGAGTCCAAAATACAGATAATATCTTCAACTGTTACCTTTATGTAAGATGTATTCGATGCATTATTATCTGTGATAGGATTGTCGTCAATAGTCGAAATAGAACTTTCCAGTGATCTTCCATAATATTGGTCAGCCACTGTATCTCCTAATTCATTTAAATCAAAACTATTAATAGAAGTTTCATTGTCAACAGTTTTTTCATGTAGTGTCTTATTTTTTAGCCCTAAACTGGCAATTCCTTGTGATAGTGTATCGACCAATTTATTGTAATTTTGTGTCAACATATATTTATTTACGCTTTCACTGCTTTTGCTAAATAAATCCTGACTTTCGCCTATTTCCGATACCTTCGATGGTTCAACAGCTAGATTAACAAGATTTGATGGTTTTAACGAATTTTGTTCGTTGTTTGTTGATCGAATTTCCATTTTATCCATCTCTGTTTCAAGAGTATCGTCAGTATTTTGTGGTATTGTTTGAATCTTTTCCGATACTGTTGAACAATCAGTTGCATCCGAGTCTGATATTTCTAAATGATTTGAAAATGGTTGAGATGTTGTCTCTGTAGATGATGACCGCAATACTTTATTGACAATTCTTGTATCTTTCACTGAACCATCAAATGTTAGATTATCGTCTTCATCGTCAGAACTACATAAATCATATGTTAATATTTTTGGTATTATTTTTTCTTGTGGTATTTTACGGTCCTCATGTTTATGTTTAGTAGACAATGTTAGTTTGTTGAATTCTAAAAATAAACACATTTTTAATCAAATATTACAAATTAACAGAGACGAAATCAATTTTGGTGGTACGGTATATACAGTTATTATTTATCTAGATGAGCATTTTCAGAACTGAAGTAAATTCTTCTCTATAAGAATGTGGTGTAAAATTATAAAATTCCCTTATTATAGAGAAAAAATATACCAAACAAAATTTTCACTTAAGTTCTGTGAATTAGGATCCGTGAATTCTTGGATTATAATACCAAGGAAGCCACCATGGGTGTTGAAATAAAATTTTGAGTACCACGAAACTTAAAAGGGACTCTAAAGTAGTCTATTTTGAATCGATATTTTACCATAGCGTGTATATGTACGTGTACTATATTATTTTGCCTTATAAAGGTAGACTGAGTATGCATACTTCATTGTAGGGTCCTTGGGATCACTGAAATCTTGTCTCTAGTCTATATTTTCTTATTTAATTGTATACCTAAATGAAATGCCTTAAGAGGCTTAAGTGATACTCATATTGTTTAGAAAAAATACAAACCAATAAAATTTCTCCTTTTACTTACTTTTAATAAATGGAGAACGTTTTGTAGACATTTCATTTATGTTCGGCAATACTTTAAAACGTGAATTCATTTTCGGTCATCAAAAATAAGACTTAAAAATTTGATTTAATTAAAATTTGTACGTAAAGTTCTTCATTTATATTTCAAAAAAATAAACGCGTCTTTTTAATGCTGCCAACAGATTTTAACAATAGAATTGAGACTTTTAAATATAAACAAAGTAATAGGAAGCGCAGACTATCATTCACAGTGAGGTCACACCTTGATAGTGTAAGTAACGTACATTACAGATGGTGTATAATACCAGATTGACCGCGGCTACAGATGGTGTATATTGTATAATGTATAATAACAGATTAGCGACGGCGTAGCAACTTTTTCGCTTAAGTTAAGTCAACACAAATGAAAGACAATCCGAAAATCCCAAATTATTTACAAAATTCGAACATTTTTGAATTTTTCGTACCGGCAAACTTGTACATACGTAATATGTGTTTAAAAATTCTAGTAGCGAACTTAGGGAGAAATAGGAAGAGATATTGTTTTATGGTTAAAAAAACAAAAATTGTTGCTAACATAAATTAATTTTATTAACTAATTTTACATACCTTTAATTAATACTAATCTGTTATGTATTTATCCATTTAATTCTTTGACATAGTCAAATGATCTAAATCTAAAATCTAAAAGAATATGTAACATTAAATTTCAATTCATTTTGAAATAATTTAACAAATTAAATAAATTGTTTAAAAAGTTTCGGCCCAAAAAAAAAAAAATTACTTCCTTAAGGGCCCCATAGACGATCAATTAAAATGGACAATTAAAATTGTTGAAAATATTGTCAATTAAAATTGATGAAG
>JANSTT010022680.1:0-41669 GCA_026745375.1 Platyura marginata | reverse complement strand
TTATTTTGGTTTATTTCGGGATCAACGTAACAATCTTTTGGTTGTATATTTTTGAAAACAAACACCAGCTAGCGTGCATAGCGAGTTTTAAATTACTTTTTTACATATATGGTGATTTGATAAAATTACTAACTGCGTTTTTCTTTTTCAAATTTATAAATAAAAAAAAAACAACATATTTTTCGGTTGCCAATTTAACATTTTTTTTTATCGTGTAGGATGTCTGTACATTATTGAAAGAATAGAAATGGTGGAATTGCTTTCAATTGCGCTCTTAAAGACTAATTAATACATTATGTGAAATTGTTTTTAGAAAGTTCTATTCATAATATTTTATTTGCATTTAATGTTAAAGTAGATACCTCATAGTCATAAGATATGATGCTATGCATTATTGCATTAATTACATAGCAGACCGAATCCAATATAAATTTTCAATAGGTATTTAATTAGAATAATTAGATGTTTGATATGTATGTATATGTGTGTGTTGTCGTCAATTAGAATTTTTTTCTAATAATGGCAGTTTTGCCCAGTTTTGAGTTATATATTTTGATAACTTTCTCAACATTTTGTTAAAGAATCGAAAAAAAAATGTAAAAAACCAAAAAAAAATTGAAAATAAAATTTGACATCAAATACGAGTATGTCTTTTGGTGTTTTATTCTAATTTGATTATTAAGATCGCTTTTACTACAAATTTCTGAGGTCATTTGCATACCAAAAATAAAAATATACTAGTCGACTATGGCCTGAACAAAATTCCAAGACTACGACGCTGATCCAATTATTAATTCTTAGAAACAAGATATATTAATTTTATAATAGATTGTGGTTCATTTTATTATTTATTATTTAATTAAACTATCACCTATGATTAAAGACAATTTCGTTATTTCATTGCAACAATCTTTCAAATACCTATAGAGCGTACGGAAAGGCGTGGGGACGTAATTAAAACCACAGATTAATCACTTCTACTTATTCTCATTCGAGCTAAATGATTATTCATTCATCATATTCATCACTAATACTTTTTTTTATTAAATAAAATTCACTAATAAGAAAACAACAAATGTACAAAAAAGTATTTTCAAAATATTCTTCAATTTAATTTTTATATGGTAAATTGTAACGTAAACCAATACAAAATGTGAAAATGCTGTTCTACCAACGGACATCTACATAAATGGAAGTAATCATCGCCATAGTTCTATATTTACATTGATCATCGCACTCTGATATTTTTATCCTCAAACGTCGTTAAGCAAGCGCAAAGAACCTCGACAAAAATGTACAGTATTTCTTAAAAAGTATTTTGATCCCACGCAGAAATAAATTTTCCTATATAAAGTATGTAAATATCCATCTATTATTAACATATATTGTTGTATATGGATGATCTTTTCAGACGGTATGGGACGTAAATTTGCACTATGACATTATTCATCTGATTTAAAGATTGAATGACGCATAGGTAGATGTTTTTATGTAAATTTAAAGCAATAATAATTAATTTTATAAATCTAAAGGTTTCTTTTCCATTTTTGTTGGGAATTTTACACATTTTTATATATTCTAGCACATATACATACATACATACATATGAGGTTAATTTAAAATTTCTATTTTCTTCTAAATAAACTCTC
The DNA here is from genome assembly GCA_026745375.1 of Platyura marginata. NCBI lineage: Eukaryota > Metazoa > Arthropoda > Insecta > Diptera > Keroplatidae > Platyura > Platyura marginata. Next base: position 40,020 of record JANSTT010022680.1, on the reverse strand, counting down.
TAAGAAGCAATTGGTTATAAGAATCTTCTTTATAATTACTACGGTACTACCTCAGAAAGTTTTGAAGATTTTAAATCACTAACTATACTACATACATATATAGAAAAATATCAATGTCAATTTTCTTGAAAACATTTCAAATTCCGTTTGTTATTTTAATCGGACATTATTCATTGAATTTGTAGAGTTTAAAATTTAAAGATTACTTTAGCGTTAAGATCGACATTAGAAAAATCTAGTTAATGGGAAACATTACATTAAAAGGCTATTCTTTATTTTATACCCTATAAATATATCATAGCCAAAAGAGCTAAAGATTAACTTTGATACAAAGACCACAGTTTTTTTATTATTTTATTTCTTTCTGGAATAAATAGAAAATCTCACATTCACATTTAACCCTTATATGTATTATCAGTTAATTAAAATGGATTTAAAAAATGTTAAGCATTCCTAGACTAGATTTAGAAGTTCGTTGTTAATTTTATTTGGAATCAGAATACAATTATGTTTCTAATATAGTAGTACTATATAGTTAGTGCCCGTCTCCAATGTGTACCCTATGGCCAAAACTCATGTTCGTTAGTTTTGGTCTATAGGATAGTATAGTATAGTATAGACGGGTTCTTATGTCTGTCGAGAGACACACCATTTATAAAAAAAATATAATTTCAAATTTTGTATTTTAAAATTTCAATGCCACCGCGCAATTTATCATTTTTTATACATATGTACGTCCATCTTATACCTAAGCAAATTTAGATGAATTCCAATAATAAATAAAAACACAATACGCGCACAATTACGCGCATATTTAAATTTCTGGTTTCACAAAAAAAAAAGATAAAATAATTTCAAAAATCGTAAAAATATCAAAAATAGCTGGCATACGGTTCGCCTTCTGTGCGCTGCGTTGGATATATATAGAAGAGTTAGCGCCCAGTGTAGACAAATAACGTCTACCAAATTTGGTAGACTATCTCAGATTTCTCTGTGTGTTCCAAATTAAGAATATTCAAAGTATACACATAAGTTTTGTTGATTATAGCTTCGTCGACGTTCCGACGGACGCCGCCGCCGTCTTATATTTGAATATGATGCACGAACATCATTTCATATACATCACTACCTTGTAACTACAGTACATAACCGTCTGGTCATTTGCGATTGCGATGATGATAATAAAATTCTATTTATGTGATTTTTTGGTGTGCGTTTTTCGAATGTCCGCGCAGCTCATTTCGTATACTAAATTTCAAAAAACTTATATCGCATCGTTGCGCGCCGCCGCGACGCACGATGTGAGGGCGATTTTTTCCTAATAATATTTTTGTATTTACAATACAAAATTAGAGAATCGTTTTCAGTTACGTTTAACAGACGCCTTCTACGGTGTATTATATGCGATGCCATAATACCAATTTTATTTTGGTTATTTGGTTTAGTTCGGTTGAAGACGTCGGGACGTGCGTCGAACTCTTGTCCTAAAACTATAAGTGTAATACTCATTGACACATTTTTATAGACATTGAATTTTCGGAATATTATTAATTTTGTGAAATTAATTAATAAATAAAAATGAAATTTTTGTGAATGTGAATTGAAAGAATTGCTGTGCTACATTTTGGATAATATTAAGCCAAACAAAAAGGATTAATGGAGATACTCAGTGGATAGAGAAATCGTGTAGTTATTGGAAGAAATGTTACCAGAACTTCTTTTTTCTGGTAATTTAAATATGTTTCCTCTTGCCAATTATTTATTTCATTGTAAAATGCATACTTTAAGAAAAATTGGTCTAAACAAAAAATTATATATCCATTTGTCAAATTAAGAACGTAGGAGAGGTCGGGATATTAATTAAAATTTTAAAACAAACATAAAAAACTTTAATGCAAATTTTTTAGTGTCTTATTGCCATCAGTCTATTAAATTCAAATTTTTTAATCATTGTGCGGTAAATATCAAAAGATATTATATTATATCCATATACATACAAAGAATACAATCATAAATACTTAGTATTGGTGGGTTTCCTCTTTTTTTTAGAGATTTATTCATTATTTATCAGTATTTTAATTTCTAAAATAGTGAAACATTATCATTGAGATTGTTTAGCGCGCCATCATGATTTTCCTCCTCCCTTATATTTGATAATATATTAAGTCGGCTCAAGATATATGCAAGTAACTATCTTATAGTCTGTTGTGTCTTACTTATCTTTGTCGCATTGTTATTAATTCGTGGGAATTAAACTTGAAAAAATGTATATTGATCACTTTCATTTTTACCTCTTTTTTTGCACTCACGTAAAAACCTATCAACATTGAAAATAAATCAGCTAACTATACACTGTCTACATGATGAAGAATATAATTAATTTATAATATAATTCAAAAATTCAACTCGTGTATGTTCTTGATAAACTGTAAAAATTACAAATGTATCCGGACAGTGTCGTACTGAGTTCCTACTTTAAAGGAGAGATAGTATAGGTTCAAAAAAATTTCTAAAATCATTTTTTCTGAATAGATAGATTTTTTAATTTCTACCTAATAAAAATTCACTATCTAAGGATTGGATTCTTAGATCAAAACGTAGATTCCTAATTAAATTTCTTAAAGTACGATTTAGTATAAAAGGCAAAACATCCTGAAATCGCCCGTAATTTTCAAAAATTAAAAAACATTATTTTCGACTGCTTATAACTACAACTAGCTATTGTTGCACTAAAAATAGTACTTTATTTCAATATCACCACGTTTCTGTTTATAAAGGAATGATGAAAGCCCAAAACCTATCTAAATCAACAAAAACAAATTAAAATCCGTTGTTAAAATCCGCTATTTTTTTTAAATATTGTTTTTCCTACCAATGTATGTATGCTTGTGTGTAGTAAAGTAGTTTACAATAATTTACATGTATTAGTGTGTTGAATAAAATATTCAATATAGAAAGAATACGAAAAATTATTTACCTAATAGAAAATAAAAACGTTTAAATTCCGGTCTACACTTTATCACTTCATCTTACATTTTATAGAATAAGATTGTTGTAGAATTGCATATTCGATCGTGCATCTAATGTTATTTTAAATAATAAACTAATAATTTAATGATCAGTTTGGCATATAAGTAGTCACTCTAATTGATTTCCATCTTAATGACCTCTATCGCGGTTGTTTGATTCTTATTTTAACATTTATTTGACTTAATTCGATGTTATTCTTATTAAAAGCCTTTTATGATTAAGTCAATTTAATTGATTTAACAAAATTAATTAATTAAAATGCGCTTAATTTGTTTCCTTTAGTGGGAAGTAGCATGCAAGATATATCACGTGAAGAATTCGGACTCCTAAATGGAGGTTGTGATAAGGATGCAACAATAATTGCGAACAACGATTCCGCATTGGAACGCATAAAACTAGGACGAACGCCTGATTTGGAATCAGTTTCCATAAAACTTGAAGAACCATCTGATATATATCCATGGCACACAGCCACTGATCTTGGTTCTAATTTATTGTACGTTATTTTTCATTTACTTAATTAAAAAATGTATTTTTAATTATAAATTATTTTTTAATAGAAGACACTCAGATGATCCGCTGATATCCGGAGCAATTGATGATAACCAAAATGAGTTTAGCCCAATCACGAACTGTGATACAAAACAAACTTCCACATACTCAGCTACATCCGACCGAAAGAAAATTCCACGTGTTCGCCGAAAAGGACAATTTAAATTACGGTTTCATCACCAAGCCCTGCCACAAGAGTATTTGGATCATTATGAGGCGGCGCAGAACGTTCTGCAGAAGAAAAAGGCTGAGCAAAATACAATTAAAAACGCTAAAACAATGGATGTCACTGATCAACAACAACAGGCAGCTCGAACGCATGATTCGGTGCGAAGTTGGTTGCAAAAAATCTCCGAATTTCAAGGAGAGAACTCATCAGTTACACCGGTAAAACAAGAACCAGATATAGAACAAAGTCCAAATGTACCAAATGTTAAAAAACCGGCAAGAGTTGTCAGCTATAGTGACTTGCCATACATGGGAGAGATGACACTAGATAATTCGAAACCAAGGCGAGGTAGAAAACCAAAGAAAGCTGACATTTGTCATTTGATTTATAAGAATTATGGAACAATTTTACCAGGTACCCCAAAGGATTTAATGGGAAATGGTGATACCTTGGATTTGAAGAAAACAGACCTTCAATCGAAAATTATAAGTAGCCTCTTAGAGAAACGTCTTACGCAAGACAGTAAAAAACATAATAGCCCCACAAAACAAGAGAACAACGAAAAAGAAACAAAACCTACAGATGGAAAACTACAAGCAGAACCACTAAATCTATGTGTAAGAGATCGTTCCGATACGTTAACTGTTTCCAGTGGTGATACAGACACTGAGAGCATAGCCGAATCTACGCGAACATCACCACTAATTCCTCCATCCGATACAGATTCTCTTTTAGCAGCTAATCTTAAAATGGCCCTACCTAATTTTCAATCTGCACTTCTAGAGAAACCAAAATCAACCAGCAAAAATCCATCTACTGGAGGAAGCGATAGCACAAATCCAAGCAACTATGTATATTGGCCTGGAGCTGGAGTCTTTATACATCCTATGGCTTTATACTATCAAAAAATGGTAGATTCTGGTGCATCTGTGCTTCCATTACAAACGGCATCTACTACACCGTCAACGCCATCTACTCCAGGTACAGTTACAGCTTCAACAACACCAGTTCCCAGTTCACCACCATCAGTAGTTAAAAAAGACCCGAATACAAAAACGCTTGTTCCAAAAAATATATCACAGCTAATAAAACAGGAAAAGCCTACAACATCGACTACATCTCGAGCACCATCCGAAGCCTCATCGGGAAGTTCGAAAAGTACAACGCCAGCACCTCAAAAACGAAAGCGATCAGCAATATTCATTCCACCAATGCCACCAGAGACATCATCAAACCATGCGACAGAAGTCAGTATTTGTAAGTTTAAATTCACTGGAGGAGCTAAGCCAAGTCTTCAAGAAAAGAAAATGCTTTCTGTTGATTCTGGCGGTAATTTTCGATACTATAGTGGAACTGGTGATAAATCAATGCGAGGCTACGAATTCTTTCCCCGTGAAAGTCTTCAACAGTCTAGCTTATTAACGGGATCCAGTTCGGGGGCCTTTCTCAATACACCAGGTGAAAAAATCTCCATTGATTTGCCACCTCCCTCTCATGGTTTAAGCAATGATATATTGCAATTACCGGATGTTGCAACACCAAGTACAACAACGGCTAATGTGGTGGCTAAACCAGTACAGCGTGTAGGTCATTCCAGTGAAAGACGAAAGCGAAAGTCAAGACGATCGCTCCAGAGAGAGAAACTTGAAAAAACATTTAAAGAAAAAGGATTTCTGATACAGACACAGCAACTGGAATCAGCTGAAGGAGCAACTTACTGTAAGTTTAGGCAATTAAGAAAGTTTACGCGATATTTGTTCAGAAGCTGGAAAGATTATTTACCAGGTGAATTGCAACAAGGAGCTCAAGCTGGTAGCATTTTATTACCATCTGGTAAACCAGGCAGAGTAGTTTCACAACCGACAGTGAGTACGCCGATTCCTGTTATTGAATCACCACCACCAGCTCCAATGGAAAATTAGGCGAATTCTTTTGTTATCACATTAATTTGAGAGATGTGTTGTGATAAATAGAAACAGAAATGTGATTCTTATCAAGCAATACACTTCGGTAATCTATAAGTGAACAATTAAATGTGCACTGTGCGAGTATAAAACTTATATCAAAAGAAATGCAGTCATCTGAGAGCGCCTAATTTAAAAAAAAAAAATATTTAAATAGAAAATAATGTGATTTTAAAGAATTTTGTTTATAAATTGTTTAATTTATTTACTTAAATAGATAATTCGACTGATTGGTGCTGTAGATTAAGATTAATTAGAGCTTAGTTTTTCTTTCGTTAAATATGCCAAAGATTAATTTTTTATTGTTAAATTCAGAAAGATTTTGTGATTAATTTTCCTTAATATTCAAACAACAATGCATAATGACAAAAAAGCTCTTCGACAAATTTATTCGATCTTTCGTTTGTGAAACTCGGACTCAGTTGATGACTGTCCATTGGATAAATTGAAAAATCGTATATACTCACATGAGAATTCTTTCTTAATCAAAAGTTAAAAAAATTCTTTTATTTTCTTGATAAGTAGTAAGTACCTACTATTGTAATATTTAAATGAAATGATCACAAAATCTTTAGTGAAGAATTATTTGTTAAAATGTGCTGTAATTATGAAGCTCAATTCTAGTCTTATATTGTATAAAAAGACATTTAAATAACGACATAACTCTGGTTTAGGGTTAAACTTTCGTCTTTGTTTAATTTAGTTAATTTCTTATAAATAATGTTATGCTTACCTTATATTGAATGTATAAATAAATTGTTTTTGCTAAATAATTTTTTTTTATAAAAAAAAATAATAAATTTATAATCTATTAACACGACTTTTTAATGATAGTAATTAATATTAAGGAAGGTCTCGATAATTTATAAAGCGATGAAGCCTATAGATATAGAAAAAGAATATAAAGAAGTTATTGTCAAAAATATACCCCCTTTTTTCTTAGCAACCTACGGCTAATATTTCAAAAATAAAAACAAATTAATTCACAACATCCCTTCAGTTTACTCTTGCTTCACTCGCTTTTTTGGAAATCACAACGATTAGATTATAACAAACCTTTTTATTACGGGTGACTTACAAGTAGAAAGTTTCAAAACCCTGTTTTACGGGCTAGGCGGCAGCCCACCCGAAAAAGGTTAACAATTCAATACCTGGATGGTCACGTGATTTTGCCCGAATGTTAAAAAAAGGAAATTTTCTTCTGTCAATTTAATCGTGAAAAGCACCGATAAAATTTTTGAAATAAGCAAATATTTTAAAAAATTCTCTTATAACAAATATGTTCACAAATTGTATTACAAATTTGATGAAAAGATGTACCATAAACAGTTTATCAAGTAAATTATAAAAATTTGAAGAATATTATGTCAGTGATACATGATTTTAACCTATAAATATTTCAGATTCATTTCAACAAAACTGTATACAGTCCTCCACTAGGTTCTGCAGTTTAGTTCCAGATCCTCGATATAATGTGGAAGAAATTCGAAAAGAAGTTTTTTCTAAAGTAAACAAGGTAATTGATGAACAAAAACAAGGCCGTCTATTTGCTGTAGTTCAGCTGTGCGGCAAACAATTTAAGATAACAGCTGGGGATATTATACTGGTTGAAGGATATTGGCCCCCTGCAATTGGCGACAAACTAAATCTTGATAAAGTAATTAAATTTAAGATTATTTTTTAGAAATTCTTTTACGAATTGATGGTAACCTTTTCGTTTAGGTACTTCTTGCTGGAGGTCAAGATTTTTCGTTAATTGGTAGACCAATTCTGAACAAAGGTGTGGTAAATATTTGCGCTACTATTGTGGAGAAAACGTTGACCCACACGAAAACACATTTCAAGAAGAAAAGAAGGAAACAGTATACAAGATTTAATTTCTTTCGTGCACCTAATACAATGATTATGATTAATTCTATTGAAATCAATGGAAGAGTCAATGAAGTGGCAAATAAAGACAATAGTTTACGGATCTTCTAATGTAATTTCGAAGGAATAGTAATGAAAATTACAATAATTCTTTAATCAGACTTTTTCTGATTGTTCAACAATCAAAATTCATTAACTGTGAATTTTAAATTGATATTGATAAATATTAGTTAGGGCCGTTGTCCATTCATCCCCTTGTAAAAAAAATAATAAAAGCAAACATCTATAATAAATATCCTTGTTTATTAACAATTCTTCGACTTTAAGCATTCCACCATTGGTGGAATTCTACATGTACACTCCAAACACTTATCGGTACGATTCAGAGATTCTCCTCTTTTAAGTAGTAATTTGCCAAATTTGCAGATCGTCTGCTCATCTTGGGAACGATTAACTTCATTGTTTAATGGCGTAGTCACTGAGTCAGTGGGAGATGCTTAAATTTGTTTACACATATTAGCTTAAAAAGAAATACAACAAAATATCAAACCACTTACGACATCTATAATCTATCGGACAGCATAAATTAGCTTCGGTGAAGTAAATTGGTGCACATCCCTGTTGAAGTTTTTCACCATTGTGAATTTGTATACCACAATTTACACGCTCACAATTTGGATTAAAGGACGGCCTTATTGTATTATCAAAATTTTTATCACAAATGCATTTAAAACAAGGATCAGATGATGGATAGATAAGTTCTCCTTGTCGGTAAACTTTATTGTCCCATGAACATGTTGCAAGTTGATTTATTGTTGCTTTATCTGAAATAAAGATTGTTTAAACGTTTAAATATATAACAAAAATAGTTAACACAATCTCACAAAGAATTCCCAAACATTAAATTTGAAGATTTTTACATTAAGACAAATTTGGTATTCTAAATTACATGAGCGTGCAATTAAAATTAGTAATAAATTCCAAAAAACTATTTGTATTCAATATTACCGACCAATGCAGCTCAGTGCGTGATTTTGTCAACTATCCGTTTAAACATTTTGGAAATTTTATTTTGGGAGTTAAGTGTTTCCTTAAAAATTATAATGATTTTATAATATGAACAACAAACCACAAATTGTATTGATGGCACAGCAGGAGTTTAGAGTGTTTTGAAAAACACATTTTCTATTATTCGAATATGTAAAAAATTCAGCACAATCAACGATTGGACAGTTGAAACCAACATATCGACCTTTTCTGAAAAATTATGTAAAAAAATTCATTTAGTCATACATTTATTGCCTAAAAATCTATATTTAAATTACTTTGAACAGAAACATCCAGAAGAGCATGGCGGCGCTATGCTTGATGAAATTTTCTCGCCTATTTTATAAAAGCGATCTTTAAATTGACATTGATCTTTACGAAATAGGGGACATTGAAATCTATAAAAATTATTAGAAGTTCAATAAATTTTTAAGGTAAGTACCTACCTATATAAAAAAAATCACCTTTCCGGACAGCATTCACCTGATTTAACTATTGGTTTACATCCGATCTCTTCATATATCTGTGGTACATTTGGACATGATGTGTCACAATTTTGTCCATGAACCTGCCCTAAACTAAATACAATGACTATTACTCGAATACACACGTTACAATTTAAAACCATTTTAATCACTGCACTGCTGTACACTAACTTGAATTGCTTAGTATTATACCTGATTATACCTCGGAAAATAAAAAAAAAAAAAAAACTAAAACATTTCTCGTTAATAAAATGGCATCATCGCTGAGTTTTGTTTTTTTTTTTTTAATTTTATAGATTTAATAATATTAAACCAGTCAGAGGAACTTCATATGTACATTAATCAATAAACCGAATAATTCAAAGTAGACGCAAGTTGTTATTTATTCAAATGAGACTTATCGAAATTTATTAGAAAACCTCAATAGGTACATATGCCTCATTCTAGTAAATACTATTAGTTAACAAAGTAAATGAAGTCTAATTGTTTTTACTAACCTATGATATTATGGCAATAACAATTATTGGTAGGCATTTATGATCTCTTCAAGAGAATGATCGTAGATTTAATGAATCAATTTTATAATGTACATTATAGCAACAACAATAATAATGACATCGTTAACTAGCAATTTTGATGTTAAATTTACAGGAATAACCCCAATTATGTTTTATAATACTTTAACTATCTACGAAAAAAAAAGTTTAACTAAAATAATATTTTATGTAGAATAATAAAAAATTATTTCCAGTTATTGCTGATAAAAATAATAATGCAATTCTAAATAACTATAGGTATACGGATACTTATTACTATAAAGTTACATACTAAATCAAATCGATTCAATAAATATTTATTGCTAATATTACCAATTTCATATTTCTGCATGATTCACCAGATCATTTTATCGTAAAAAATAATACTAAATGAAAACTATAAAATGAACACACACAAATTATCTAATTATTGTCTAATATTTATATTAAAAAAATTAGTACATAGCAGTAGTAGTAGTTTTTAAAGTTTGTTCCACTTTCTAACTTGATCCGAAGAGCCCTTTAAAAAAGTACAAGAGTTATTTAGCCTTACAATGGTCAATATAGGCCAGCACAAATTTATTTTTACCGGCCAAGAAAATGCAGGTACTTTTCATCAGTTTCCTTTTTAATAATAATAAAAAAACGAAAACGGCCTCAACCTATTCACATACAAATTGTAAAAAAGACACCCAACAAACGATAGGCATATAAAAAAGATTTAAAAAAAAACTAATTCACAAAGAGATGCCAAAATGAAAAAGGAGCAACATTGACAATTCTTAATCGATTTCTAGTTAGTTAGTTCTGATCTTGGCAGGTATTGAAACGATTTTAGATTTATGTTATTTTAGTATAATACAAGAAACCAATAAAATTCGATTGTTATCTATTAATCATGTCCTTATTTGTGCACCCCAAAAATTTTTATCGACGTACGACTATGCTGGATAAGAAACATCTGTTTTAAATAAATTTATTTTTAAAAAAAACAATTTTTTTGTATAAATTGAATGAAGGAATGAATTTATAAAAGCAGTATTTTAAATACATATTAACCTTGGCCACGTCGTAAAATGTTTCAATTTCTTATGGTAACATTAATATTTACTGCGGTAGCAGTAAATTCCCATCTAAATTGTCCACTATGTCCAAAGCTACCTCCACATTATGAGGAAATTGGCTGCACACTACAACCAGTCACGGCAAATCAATGTTGTCCGAAAAGGTAAAATTCAATAGTTTTGTCTAATTAATTATATTAAAATTAATTTGTTTACGCAGATATAATTGTCCTAATTTTACCAACTATAATAAAAGGAAGTGTTACTATGATGGGGATTCATACAAAATAGGTAAAAACATAACGGAAAATTTAGGTGCACTATGCGATGTTGGATGTTCATGTGATGGGTAAATAGGATTTAAAAAAATATATTTATTGCACACACAATGAATGAATTCCAATTTTAGTTCGGCGTCAATTGCTAAATTTACCTGTTCGAAGCAAATGTGCAAAGAATATTATATAAAACCTTCGGAACCTTGCGTTTTCCAACATAGCTTAGATCAATGCTGTGCAACGGATATTATTTGTGGTTTGTTTGGAGAAAATTTACTTTATTTAATAGAAAAATCCATTTTTAATCTTTCCAACAGGCGTAGAAAATATAAACAATCTATACCAATGTTCATATCAAAATCAATTATATCGTGCTGGCGAGACTATGTACCCTATAGAAAATGGATGCTATCGTTGCATATGTAATGAGAATTTTGATCCGTCAATTGAAATTCTATCGAATCCGAACTGTGGAAAGATTAATTGCGGCATGGAATTATATCATTTGAATCAATTTGAAGCTGGTTGTGTTCCTATCTATGATCAAAATGATCAATGTTGTCCCACTAATGGTTTCCGATGCCGTACGTATTTTGTTACAGCTGAATAAATAAAATTTAATTTGATGAAAATTTTTACAGCTGCTGATACTGACGTAGTAATAAAATCGACTGCACCAAAGGGAAAATGTCAATTATCAGCTACAAAATGCAAATTTGGCAAATTAAGATTAACAACCGGTGACTCCTTGAATAGTCTTGACAATTGTATTGAGTGTTCATGTCAAATTCCTCCATTGGTGTCATGTACCAGAAAAGCAGGATGTGCCTCCTAATTTAACAGCAACTAAAGTATACGTTTTGTTTTTGACAAATCTAATAATACACATTACAATTTGCAAAAAAATGTAATATTGATTTATGTATGTCGTCTAAAAACAAGAAAATGTTTGCAAAAAAAAAAATGATTTTCTTATTTTCCTCAAGATTTTCCCATGCGATATTTATAAGACTTTGCTCAAATGATAGAGGACCATTTCTAAAACATATTCTGACAAAATTTAGACCTCTAGCAATTAGTTCAAGGTTTTTATCTATTACAATTGGAGCATATTATCACACTATTTAAAATTCGGTAATGCCACGTTCACATCTTTATCAAAAATATCTTGCTCAATAATATTTTTTGCCAACATTTCTAGAAAATAATGATTCAGATTCAATCTTTATATAAAAGCTGTAATAAACAATGTCTCTACATAACAAACAAATAAAAAAAATCGGAAAAAATAGACCAACAAAGATCTGACCAAATTATGTAATGTTGTTTTTGCAATATACCATCGATATATGATTTTTGTATTAATAAAACTGACTATACTTTTTTATTTTATTTATTTTTCTTGAAAACACAAACATTGACAATTATTGAAGAAGTTATCATCTACAATTTCATTATTTTTCATATTAAATTATATCGAATTTATTTATGTAAATAAGCAAACAAATAAAGTGAGCAATCAAAATTAATTTTACAACAAAATGTACTTTTAACTTTAACGTATAAAGATTTAACAGAGATAGGTATGTATATGAATATATGGAGAGAATGACCTTCTTAACAATAATAATAATAATATATTGTTTAAATTAAAGAAAACAAAGAAAAGGTTAATTGGATAATTATATTCACGTACTAAGTATTTTCGGTTGTTTTCATACATTATAAATTATATGGAAATGTCCAGTAAAATTAAACAATAGTTATGTACATATGTATGTAGTTCTAATTATCAATTTGTCGGATCGTGATGATAAATAAAAATAAAATATTTTTATTATTCTCTATAGGTACACCGACTGTATGTGTCTATATATGGCACTCCCATATTGATTATCTTCAATAATTTATTATCTTTGCTTTTTTCTTCAGTTTATTTATATAAATTCGCAGAAATCAACATGTAAATGAATTTGCTTTTTAATTATAGGTATTATGCTCTGTAAATTTATTAAGTAATAAGTAATTAAATAATTAGAGGATGTTCCTAAAAAACAAAAATTCTATTTATTTCAAAGGGAGATAAATATGTAATAAAGATGGGCATTTACAATTAAAATTCATTGTGTCATTAATGTTCCATCAAGTATGCATTTTATTGTGAAATAATTGTTACATAGGTACATACATACATACAAATACTTGGAATTGTGTATTCAAATTTATCAATAAATTCATTCATTTCTTTTGACTACATTTTGGGGTTTTCCAACAATCGTTAAAAAATACACAAACATTTGGTCGTCACATTTATCTAATGTTATCAATCAATGCCCGAATTTAAATTACCCAATTTAGCATATTAAAAAAAACCTTGCAAAATGTTTTATTAAGCTAAGGTTATTTGTTTTAGAATTTTATATTTTATTTTTTATATATATAACAATGGTTCCAAAGTCAAAATTTTATGAAAAATTCAGTCATTGAGGTAAATATATTTGAAATTATTTTGCAACATTTTAAAATATATAAAACATAAACATATTAATTATCTTGTCTAAAGGGTGTGTGATAAATTTTATTTGACTACACAAATTTTAATGAATGAACACTTTTCACATGCATCCTGCATAATTTAAAATGACACCATTAGCTTTTAATTGTTCACTTATTTTGTCTAGAAAAACGGTGGTTTATTCCCGGAAATGTATGCACCAAAAAGAACACTTTCCACTTTACATAATATTTGTAATAATAATAATAATAAATAAACAGATTTTGATATTTTTAAGAAAATCATCAATTCAATAATAAATTTATTTATGAATGATGCGTATCTATGATTTATGTATTTAAATTGTTATGGATTTTTTTTTTAAATAGATCAGAAGAATAATAATTGTATTGCAATAGAAATGTAAAAATAAAATCTGTTAACAAAATAATTATAGAAGAATTAATACTGCTGTGTTTACAAATACAATTTTAAACTGACCGCAAAATCAGCAGAATTATCGAAATTATTGTATAAAGACTATAAAGTATCTAGGAGTGTAGCAGACAAAGGGAGAAATCAATCAATTTTGAAAAAGATTAAAAACAGTCTACGATCAACAATAAATCAATAGCAACTAAATGAACAGATGATATTCCAATTGGCAGGGCTGATTTATAATGAATACTCTACTCTAAAGAACAAATTGTTTAGAGAATAAATTCCGTTAGATGTACAGTACAATCAAAATTAAACAAATTAGCATAGCAATTTTTCGTATAGGATATAGGTTATCTGTACATTACTACCATACCAAGTAATAGGATTTTTAAATTCTATGTTTTATTCTTTTTATTTAAAATATATACCAAATCATTTAACTGATTAACCTATATAAATAAATAATTCATTCTATTGGCCTATATTAACGCCGAACTGCCTCAGGCATAGATAAGAATCACATCGTATAAATACATAAATAGTTCATTGATCTTTTTTACAAAAACGTACTGGTATATTATTAATACAACATATACAGAGACCACACGGTGATGTTAAACCGTTATATTTATGATAAACCTGTTAACGTAAATGAGCCAGGAACTCAATATAAATCAATATGGATTAAAAAAAAAATAAAAAAATCTGTGACTCAAAATCCATTTATTACTTGTTTCCGTTACTGTGCGCCAATTTTATCAGCTTATTTAAAAATATATTTCTCAATAATAATAATAATAACACACATAATTGAAAGATTAGCTGACTTTTGACATTTTTATGTGATTACGATTAAGACGTTAATTCCTCACGATACCTTTCGCTACATATGATTTTAAACTGGTTTCATTTTCGTACTGTTGGTTGAAAAAAAATCTTTACAAAAATAAAATTCAAAAAAGATAAAAATATTTCGGAGTCACCTTATAATAATTTATTTAAATCAATATAACAAAAACCACTTAAAAGCAAGCTGCAAATATGTTACCGATGGGCATTGTATGCTTTAGTCAAAACTCAACAATCCAACGACAAAGTTGTGTTAGGACAGTTGAAATTTTTTTTTTTTTAAAAAAAAGTTCTTAAACAAATAATTATGATTTTTAAACTGTTTGTAACAAGTGCTGTGATTGTGCTAGTTCAAGGAAATTGTGGACCATGTCCAGAGATACCTAAGCATTACGAGGAGTTGGGTTGCAAGGGAATCCAACATCAAGGAGATTGCTGCCCGGAAAGGTCCTATAAACATTTATTTGATTTTTTTTCTTCTTTAATGTTACCTACCGCAAATTTATCACCCAAAAATAATTTACCAGTTTTTAGATTGTATCTGCACCAATAAATTTAGATTTTTTTTTATTTAACATTGACGTAAACGATTGTCGCGCGTATTTATGCAAATTTACCGAATACGATAAAATTGTGGGAGCGCATCTATACATTATGTTTATCATCAATGTCATCAGGTCTCACCTGTTGAATTTGAGAAAGTTATTTTATTGTTAGAGAAAAATAGAAAAAAAGTAGTTGGTGTCAAAATTGCATAAATTTTAAATTAGTATTTTTTCTATTTTTTTTTTTTTAATTAATAACCCTAGTGGTTATTGAGATCATATTTAGAGTTTTCTTCAATTGCGAGTAATTTAGTTATAGCCGGTTGATTAGACTGCCTTCAATTCATCTTCTAAATACTGAAACTAAATGAATATTATTGCAGTAAGCATAAGCACTGAGGAACTAAGTCTGATTGATCTGATTAACACTTTTGATTAGTAAAATAGAAATTAAAAAAAAATATTTTCACACTAGTATTTCTTTCATCTTAAAAAAATTAAAAACTTAATCTATACGAATCAACAAAAATTAGCGAACTAATTTTTTATTTATTATATGGACACACAAAAAATGAATGAAGTTGACTATGACTATGACTATGACGCTATTATTAACTCTAGCGCAGACAAAAAAAAAATTATCAAAAATGAAGCTCAATAAAATCGGTAACTCACAATTAATTCATTTAAATAATGTACAAAGACGTGTCGAGGAAGATGATGGTCCTTCATTATATATACGCGTTCTCTAACAAAATTCTTAAATTTAAATATTTTCAGATTTGAATGTCCCGACTTCAATTCATACAACACAAGTCAATGTCATCTCAAAGGAAAATCATATGAAATTGGAGAAGATCTACCCAACGATGAAGGTCCACCATGTAGTGCTGCATGCAAATGTTTAGAGTACAATGGAATCTTAGAAAGAAATTAAATAATTTTTAAAAATAACGTTTTCTTACAGATTATCAGACACTGCTAATTTTAATTGTGCTAATATAGAATGTCCAGAATTTTTCAATAAACCTGATCCAAATTGTGTGTTACAGCACAGTCTAGATAAATGCTGTTCTGTAGGATCAATTTGCGGTTTATATTTAGATTTTTTTCTTATTTGGATTTATTATTCTTAAATACAATCATTTATAGATGCCAAGGAACTTAAAGAACTTCCAACATGTTCTCTTCGTGGAAAAGACTATCGTCGAGGTGATTGGATCTATCCTGATTTTGCACCATGCTATCAATGTGTGTGTGATGATGAATTCGATAATACCACAAGCATTCCATTGAATAAAAATTGTCGAAAAATTGATTGTGGCATTGAATTGAGACGACTAAATGATATTAAGGACGGATGTATTCCGATTTACTTTGGCGAGGACAGATGTTGTCCAATCGAATATCGATGCCGTATGTTTGAGACGATTAGTGGATTAAAATTTTTTTTTTAATTTTAATTTTTATTTTTAGCTACCGATTCTGACTCGATTGTACGATTTGAGGGACGATCTGAAGATGTTGTACCATCCGATTCAACATGTAAATATGGAAAATATATATTGGATCGTGGAGAAAGTTTAAACAGTGAGGACAAATGTATTAAATGCATGTGCCGATTTCCACCAATGGTGGATTGCGTGAAGAATCCAAACTGCTACAATACTAAATTTATCAGTGACAAAATTAGCAAAGATAAGGATGAAGAATAAAGGATTTCAAACATATTCAAATCAATTTGACAAAATAAAAATCTCAATCAATATTTTTAAGATTTTATACAGTGACGTCTATATATGTGCATAAAGGAAATTTGTATGACTGACATAATCGGCAGTACTATTCAGGAGACTGCTACTGTAGATTATTTTTATTATCATTATTATTATTATTGTCCGTAAATTGAATTAAATATTTGAATGTGATCATAATACTTGTTTCTTTATTAAAATTATGTAAAAAAAAATTCACTAAATAATAGGTGTCAAGAATTCCTTAATTAAAACATTCACGTGTTTGAGTACAAGAAAGTAATGGTGGCGCTACACAAATACAGTCTAGGCAGTCATCTTTTAGTTTGTCACCTTTATTAAAAAACAACTCACCGAATTTGCAAGTACCAGCATCATCAGAAGTGACCTTAATCTCTGATTTCACAATCTTATCATCCGAATCAGCTAAAATAATTTAATTTTAAGTTATACTTCACAAAATTTCTATATTAGTTCTATATACACTTACGACATCGCCAGTTACTAGGACAACATGGATTTATTCCGTAATAAACTGGTGCACAACCTCTTTGAAATTTCGGTAGCTGGTACAGTTCAATATTGCATAAATCATTCTTTTTGCAATTTTTATTATCAACAATAGCGGTTAAATTGTCAAATGTCAGATCACACAAGCAAGTGTAACATTGATCGTTCCACGGATACATAGCTTCACCTTCATGATAAGTCATTTCATCCAGATGGCATCGGTGGAGACTTCTGATTAATCCTTCATCTAAAAGACATTTTTTTATTGCATTTTTGAATATTTATTCATAGTATAAAAAAAATTACCACACTCAATGTTAACAGCACAACATTCATCTAGAGATCGTTGAGAAATACATTTTCCTTCGAATTTGGTAGATGATTCTACGCACGGAATTGAATTGCATACAAATCGTGCTATTCCGGCCAATCTGTAAGATATTTGTTAAAAATATTAGAATATTAGCTTGAAAATTAAAAAATAAAAACTAAACTTGTTGAAAATTCCATGTAACTCTGTTCGCCATTTTTAGTGATATTTACTTTGATCGATAGGAAATTAAATATACAACATATTGTTGTGTTGTGAGTGTATGTGGGTAAGATTAATGGAATTATTCGAATTACTCGAATGTAACTGAACAGATATAAGGCGGCCTATTTGCTAACTAATTCTACGTGGAAAAATCGGGATACCTACGTAATTTGTGCTAGAAAGACAATATACATAGTAGAAACCATTGAATACATAAAGACAAGTTTTTGATCATTTCATTAAAGATAATTTTTAAAAAAATTATTAACAAATATAAATAGCTTAATATAATATCTCATATTACATACAAACAAATCATAAAAAAAAATTAATTTGAGACTCGTTTAATCAGAAGAATAATGTTTTCGGAAAAAAACCGGAATTAGTTTCATCGTTTTGTGAAATTGCTTTAAATAAAGATAAACAAACGGTCAAATTTCACAAAGAAAAATATTACAAAAAATAGCTACCTCCTGTTTGCTATTACCATAAGACTTGTATTAATCTTTGTGAGTATGCTAGATGTTCAGAGAATTAAAGTAACCTGCAAAGCATATAAGAAATTGGACTAGAATATTCTATTTCTATTTATTGTCTCTTTTAAATTTTCAGAGCCAGGTGAAGTGATGCTAGTTCCATGATATTTATCTAGGTTCATTTATATTAGTCGAAACTAATTTTTATGAAACGCTTCAGCTGGCAGCCAAACAAAAAATTCCATAACTTGATATTTTTATGACTATCCAAAATGATTGATTACTTTACAACATGGTGGATCGTAAGAAATTCTTTGGAAAACATTTTCCATCGTTTATTAAATTCTACAATTCTATATAATCAGACTTTTGAAATTATTTTTCCTTTACCGAAACCCATCAGAATAATTCCATTTCAATAGAAATGGTAAAAACATTTTAATTATGTATGCAGTTTAAAAATGTCTTCATTTTAGAAAAAAATAAATTAAAAAACACGTGTATGGAACAACAACAAAATTTACTTCTATACCGTACGTTATTTTTACGGTAATCGATTTTCTTTATTACCGTAAATATAACGGAAAAAGGAATTCATTTATACATAGGAAGATTATGTATTAAAAATGATATATTATAAAATACGATCATACCCAACGCATCTGCATGATTGCATACAATCAGGAAGTAAGTCCCTTGGCAATTCTTCGGATTTCTCAAAAGTCCGACCATGAAAGTAGCATACGCTTTTGTCTAATTCTGTAAAATTGGGGCATTCAAATCTGTAGAATCAAAAATAAAATAAAATTATTGATAGCTATTCAAAATAAATATTAAAAAGAACGGTACCTCGACGGACAGCAGTCACCAGGATTTTTAACAGGTTTACATCCAAGTTCGTAGTAATGTTTAAAAAAAACTGGACACTGAGAACAACACAAAACACATGGAAACACTGCACTTAGTAAAAGTAAAGTTTTCAACGACATTTTCTTAAAATTTTAATTTTAACTAATTAAAATTAATCATACGGAGATTTATTACGCAATTTGAATTGCCCACTATACACACATTAACATTAAATAATTACGACTGCCGACTAAATGCAAATGTTATATTGTACATCGAAACACAATAGTCAAATGAATAATAAATAATGGAATCGAACTTATTTTCTTTTCTTTTTATTTTTTTTTTTTTTTTGGATTAATATCCCATATGTAATTGTAATATTTTAATATTATCCGAGCTATTTCGTAGTATAAAGAGAAAGAGAGTTCAGACAGTAAAATAATCTGTGGAACAGGTCAATCCACTTAAGTCCGAACATACTCATAAAATAGAGTAGTAGTATCACTACACATACCCAATTATATTATTTGCTCATCAAAACATAACCATGACCTCTATCAATTAGTCAAATCAAGCAACAACAACAAAAAAGAAATATTTTTCTCGTTTGTGAGTATTGGAAGAGATCTCTCGTAGCGTAAAATTGTATGTTACAAAACTGTTATCAAAAATTGATGTAACTTACAGTGATGTATAATTAATTTTAGGAGACAAATTTTTATCTTGCCGGAATATATTTAAAAAAAAAAAAAATTTAAGAAAAAGTTTGAATAAATAAATTGCTAAACTTTTTTCCAATCCAATCCAATGTTCTATATACTGTTAACAATTACTTTCATTATTTTCAAATTGATATGGAACCATCACACATATTTAAGATAGCACACATATTTTAGAAATCGTTAATAAATTTTTAACGAAACAAAATATAATTTAATTTCAATTCTTTTTTCGCCATTGTCAAATTAATTAATTTAAAGTTAACTATGTGTCAGTGATCATTCACCGCAGTGCGGCTCTGTCCATTTATATCTCTCTTTATATTTGTAAAATATTTTCGATATTTAAAAATAATATAATAGAAAGATTATCAATTTAACCTTTACACACAATACAAAGTATGAGTAGAGTAGTTTCCGCTCATTTCAAGAATGTTACAATTTTTTTTTTTTTTTTCTGTATGTTTGATATCAAAAATTTTAATAATTTAACGAGAAATATTTCGAAATTCATACAACAATTAGGTGCTCGTGTGATGTCTGTTAAATGTTTTTTTTTAAATTATTTACCTTGACAAAAAAAAATTAGGAATTATGTTCATATTTAGTGGATTAGTAAGATAAAAACGGACGTATTTCAACCGTTGTCAAAAATTATAGTAAAACCCCAGCTTTCACAGAAGAACTGTTCCATTTACAGCTTGCGTCACATTAACTTGATGTTATTTTGCAAACATTTTTTTTTTTTTTTGTAATTTGTAACAAATCTTGACAAAGATCATGATTTCATATGTTCTCCTTAACGTCATATGATGTAAAATAAAACATTTGAAATTTAAATAAATATCATTTTTAGTACATTGATAAACCTTTTATTTGTTTTTTTTTTGTTTTTTTTTTTTTTTTATTTTTTACAAATACGGTAAATTATTTTAATATGAGTGTATGTATATATCGTATAATATGAAATTCAGCAAAACGAGTCCGAAATTTGTTTATAACCTATTCGATTTTTTACAAATACATATTTTAATTTTTAGCACATTTTTCGAAATAGGAAGTTTTTTTTTGAATCTTAATGTTAGGAGTTTTTTTTCACTAAGTATATATTAGGTAATTCTAATAGTTACTATTTTTAAACATTAGAACAAATTATTCGTATGGTTAAAGGAAGTGCTATTATGAAACAAACGTTGTAACGTTAAATTAATTTTAAAAATGTTTTTTGTTTTTTTTTTAAATTGGTATAATTGACTGATTATTTATAGAATAAAATAATAGTTTTAAACTTAAGTCAAAATGAGATTCATTATTATTAACGTATGTTTCATAATAGGTTTTAAATTTTTTAAAGGTTCTAAAGAGATTTAAAGAGAGTATTTTGTTAAGGATTATTTAAAATAGAGAATAGTGTTCTAAAATGTCAGGTTGAATCAAGCATATTATGATATCGGTGACTAAAGTGTTGTTAGTGGTTGTTAATGTAGACAATTTATGTAATTACAAGAATTTTGTTTTAATTTTTTTTTTTTTTTGAATTTATATAAATAAAAATTTTAATCAAGAAAAGTCAACCTGAGCTCATTTTTTTTTTGTTTAATTTTTAAGTAAAATAATGAAAGAAAGTTTGTTTTACTTACATATCTACTTACATACTAAACTTTATGCGATATTTTCATATTTTTTTAACTATATAAATTTCTTATTAAACTATCATATCTTTATTTTAATATTTTGAGATTTTTTTCCTACATTATGTATGAATGTGTATATTTCTATATGTATATATATATATATTCTATTTTATTTACAAATACATACTGTAAAACTAATAATTAGTTAAAAAAAAATATCTGTGTCAATGTTTTAGTATTGGTAAAAACTATGTACACACACACTTTAAAGATTTAGTAATCAAATAGAATACAGGCAGCCCTCCTACAACGCGGTTTCTATCTAACGCGTTAAGAAAATCTCGTAAATAATTCGGTATACAGCGTGGTTTCTCTATAATATGAGAAGAAAAATGCAAAATTTCTCGTATAACACAATAGTCTTATACAACACGGAATTATGTTGAAACCTATCTACCGTGTTATAGAAGGGGTACCTGTATTACAATTAATTTTTAATTTTTAAATTTAAATCAATGTTCAATAGATTCTTTTGAAAGTCTATTTTTTTAACCTTTAAAATTAAATAGGCTCTTTTCTCGGAAAATATAGGTAATCTGTGATATCATAATCATATTCAATAAATCAACGTTTAACCATGTTCAACAGAGTTTAGTTGAATTTGGTAGGAAGCATTCAAAAAGTTCAATTTGATTTAAGTGAATTAAATACTAAAAATTTGTTACCATACATTTTGCTAATGAATATGTAGTTTTATTCAAGATATTTGATTACTAATGTAATTTTGGTGTGTACAAAGCCTCATTTGGAATATTATATATGTATGTATAAAAAAAATAATTAAATTTAATCGTCAGCTCTTTAAAATTGTTTATTGCTCATACATATATGTAACAATTATTAATATACAAGATTTTTAAACTATTTATTATCTCACAAGAATTTGTGGAAGTAAATAGCGGCATCTCCACATGTAGTCAATTTACCAGAAAAGTTACTTTTGGGATCACTACTATTTTTTTAAATTTGTCAATGTTACCATTGAAATCGGCTGTTTAGCCCAACCATTCAAAATACAACAAATTGAGTTATTTCACCGCGAATCGGTTTTTAAAAATTTACTATCAAAATAAAAAACTGACGACTGTTCATAATAAACATACGATGGCATAATTCTATTTTCGTGGTACTGTCATTTTTTCTTATTATAACAAAATAAATATTCGAATTGTATCCAAGTTTATAAATAAAAAAATATATTATTTGAAATTTATGTTAAAATAAAATTGTGGAGTATTTTCTTTATATACCTAATTGTACAGTACTTAAAACCAGATCTTATACGTTAATTACGAGTATAATCACATTTATCATTTTCATTTTTCGTTAATCCTAATCATAGCCGAAATATATGGCTTCATAAGCCCGCGGATTACTGTAATCTCTTATGCCTCAGTGTTTACTTAAAATTATAAAACAATAAAAATATATTTAAATAAAATTAAAAAAAAAAAGTGTAAATAAATGTTTCTTTTAAATTAATTGAATAAAAACGGAAAAGAAAACATTCATCAGCTGCTCTAAAATAGAAAAAATTATTTTCGCATTTAGATGAACGCAAAAAATTGCAATTTTTATTCATTTTAATAAACTTACCGATTCTTGTTTTACTTCAACTAGTACCCAGGTATAGAGGATTTTCTTTTCTAAGTAGTGGATTTTGTATTTGAGCGAATTCAAACCTTCTACGTCGTATTTTTTTGCGCCATTTACTAGTTTTTCGTATCTAATAACGTATTTACAGTTAATAATTATGTTAGTTAATGACGTATACATGTGTAAGACTCTGATGTCTGGAGTATGTAAGTCTGCACGACAACGATCGTAAAAGCATCGACTATCGTACATACTTACAGAAATATATATATGTACAATACACTGGAGAAATTACCTTTTGGGATTGGCTTTTTCTTTTTTATGATTAAGCATTGTATATCTGGCTATATTTACTGGATACCTAGCTATATGATACCCATAGTGCTTTAATCTAAAATAAAATTAAAAGAACAAGTTTAGGAGAATTTAAAAAAAAATTAATAAACAATTTATACCTATTTGACATATCATCATCTTCGCCACCCCATCCCCAAAACGAATTTGAAAATCCATTAACGGTTTTGAATTGCTGTGTTGTCATCGCTGACACTCCACCAAATATAGAACTATATGGTAACCTGTACAATTACAACAACAAAAATGAAGATAAAATAAACAAACACTATGCCTTAACAAGTAACTTACTTAAAACCCATTGTATCAACAGCAACCGACATATGTCTAGGTTGATCAGGACAAGTATATAAATTTCGATCATCCATTGGTAACAAGTCGATATCATGGAATATAAAACAATCCCAATCGTTTAGCTTAAGCGCTTCAACATATCCAATATTCATAAGGGCAGCTCGATTAAAAAGTCCCTCAGCAATTTGTTCAATCAAAAATATTCCATAATTGATCTGTTGCTTCATTAGAAATGGATGTATATTTGCTAAAAATACTGGCAAATGGGCTGGACGATCTCTGTATGGAATGATAATGGCAACACGGTCTTTTGCCATGCAATCCTTGGGTTTATACCATCCACCTGGCAACAGTAATCTGGCTAGACGAGATTCAAGAACAGTTAAACGTTCAACTGTTGTGTTAACTTCGATTGGTCCATCTAGAAATTATAATTATAATATAATTAATATTTAAAAAAAAATTCCGTGGTCCATTTTTAAAAATTGTGACTTTTCATTGCAAATTGTGTTTTATCGTGTTATATTGGTGTTGTAGCTAAGGCTCTTATGTTTTAGCAAATATTGGAATTTTAAGTTTTTAAATATCACCTTATACTAAATGAAATGAATTTATTTAAAAAATAAAACTTACTTAAATTTGATGGCATTGCTGGACAATTTTTTAAACGTAATCCCAGCGTTGTCATTATTGTTTGAAAAAAATGCGATTTAGTTGTACTACTCTCCAACAATGAAAAATTTTTGTGTTCCTCAATAATCATCTCCGTTGCATTGATTATTGTATTTAATACATTATTTTGAGTATTATTGTTTATTATTAATATATTAGATTCATTTTGTTTAAAGCTACCGGTAAAATTTGTAAAATTTTTCTCTAATATCACTTTGTTAGTTATATTATTAAAATCAATGGAAGTGCTATTATTCAAGAATGTATTGGTTGTTGTTATATTATTAAAAATATTATTTTTACTATGTTCCCTATTGGATGCCATCGCAGATAGTGAAAAATTGGAAATTTCTGAACTTGTTCGTGTACGTTTTGGCCATTGCGATGCTCTAAAAAATACCAAATTATTCCATTTAAATTTTCGACATGACAAATTTGTACTTACTTTATACGAATCATAGACAATGATGTGGAATTATCTGATTTGGAATCTAACAAATAATTGTAGAAATTCAATAGCAACAGTAAAATACCGGCCAACAACGCCGCCTTGATGACGTGCGCTCGGCCACACAGTGCCATCGGGCCATTAGATTGTTTTTACTAGTTTTTTATTTTTAATTGTTGACTAGCATTTTTTCTAAAATGGAACAACATAATGGAACAATTATTTTAGTCTGTTTGTTGATATAAAATCGACATTGACTGCGTTTAATCAATTAAATATGAAACGAACCATAGCAAAGTACCATGACCATTTCCATGAATAAATAACAATCAATTAAGACACATTTCAATGGTCACACTCATTAATTAATGAAAATTAATATTGACAAAAGGACAAGTTGACACGCCAGCCAAATCGACTACCGACTAAACCACTAAACACAGTGCAGTTTGTATGCACCAATAATTTTGCGCAATAAAATTTATGTCGCAAAACAATTAATATTAATGCTGATGGATATTATTACACTAATTAGATATCAATAATTTGACTAAAACTACATACAGATAGATATTACAATAGATGCTTACCTAATCGCTATATGAATACCTGCAAATTTTAACTTTTTCCTGGTAGACTATCATAGGAATTGATTACACGACTTAACTTGGCAATATGTTTATGGTAAAAAATACATCACTGCAATCTAGAAAGTATTTCTAGATACTTGAGGATTTAGGTCAGATTAAAACATAATTTTGATGTAATTAGAACGTAATTTCACATAAAAATCAGAAAAATCTCTGATTTCATCAAATTTTGGACTTGTCAAAATTATAGTGACAATGACATTTTGAAGCTTTTTTTTCTCTCCTTGTGCGAGCACATTCTCTACATCTAAAAGCTCATTCATTTTCTCGCAGATGAATAAGATACCATTAAACTATTTTACTTCGTCTTGACAAATTTCAATTTTCGTCTCCTTTGTTACAGAATAGACATGAATGTCCGTATAACTCGCAACATTTAGGAAAAGATAATATAAATGGAAATAATTAGTATGTTAGAAGATAAAATACATTACTATTTTTTTCTAGGTAATTGAGGAATTCTTCAAAAAGTTCTATTGCTATTGCTCACACATTAAAACACACGAGTTAAAAATAATAAATTAACATTTATTTCAGTATCACTTTTTTCATTGTCCCAATGCGAATGGACTTCGAGAATTTGTTCTGAGAAAATATACTCCATTAGCATTTCCATTAAGTGGTTCACCACCCATACGAGAATTTGATCCACTGGATATACAATTTTTATCGACAATATCAATATGATTACGACATCTCATTCCCCAAAATCCTCGATCGCTTACAATAGACTCGGAAAAAAATTCCCATGAACGGCTATGTCCGCACGTTCCAATAAGATCTAAACCACAACCAGGATGTGGTCCACCATAGTTTGGATAATATGATGCACGGCCTACAGGTAAATTCATACCTAATCGACCAATATCAGTTTGAATACTTTCAACATAATTGGCATCATTTGAGTGAACTCGTTCATTTGGGCGATCCATTGAGAATAATGGCAATGCAGGATCCAATGCTACTATATTTCCAATACGTTGCCCGCCTGTTATTCCTTTTGAAGTAATTCCAGCAATGTGTGCACCCAAACTATGTCCTATTAGTGTTACTGATCCGTAAGACATCCCATTTGTATTTAAAAATTGAAGGAAATTTTGAAGTACTGGCGCAACAATATTCACACGATTTCGTGCTGAAACGTAATTAATTGTATTTGCTCCGGCTCCCCAATCAACAATAAAAACGTTAAATTCTCCTTTAGTCAAGTAAGCATCCCGAATTGCGTTATTAAGAGAAGATCCACCATCATTGTTCCATCCGTGGATTATAAATCTTTATAAAATTATATTTGCTAAATTCAACAATTTAATTTAATTTAATTTAAAGCTTAGTACCTAGATGGATGTGATGGATTAAAATTTGAATTTCTCAATTCTTCGTTATTGTTTGTTCTAATATTTTGACTTGATGTGGGATTTCTTCTTGTAAATAATCGAAAAATTGTTTGTTGTGCTGCATTAAAAACTGGCTCATGGTCTTCTGTGTTCACCTTGCTTAAATCAATCAGATGTAATTTCCAATTAGCATCTGGCACAAGTTGCCAGTTTTCTTGAGCAGTTTGACCACCATTGACTTCTTTAAAAGGATTTGCGTCTGAATTATTAAAAATTCCAACAATTAAAAATTTAACTAAAAATTATTTAATTACCAGTTATTTTAAATAACCCGACTATAATTAAAACTATTATAGTTTTCATTTCTTTAATTTTCTAATACTAAAACTTCTACCATATGTTTGCTAGCTTTTATAAGAAAAGAAAAAAACTAATTTATCAGTTGTTAAATTTTTATCAGTCATTATTGGCTTTATCAATCAATAATTTGACGGATTTATGAACATTTACCTCTTCTCCATTCATGTAAACAACCTCTGGTTGATCATTTTGCGCAATTATCAATTAATTGATTAATTAATTTTCATATCATTTCTTTGATACCACATGAAGGTTTAGCTTAATATTTAATCTTGTTAGTACTTTAATGTTCACGTGCCCATATATCAAACTTCGTTTATATTTTTTAATTTGGCCAATCTAGTGACTTCATGGAGAGATAAAACCACATCTTGACGTAGTTTTTAAAAATTGTTGGTTTTTATATTTGAAATTGAACTATTAAAAGTCAATTAACGTTTATTTTTTAGTTATCTTATAACGTATTTAAAATCTAATCTAATCTTACTAAAACTATTTTTATGATCAGTATTATTCATTGTTGTCAAATACATAGTGTATTTGCACTGAAAGGGGTATTATTAAATTAATTGAATTTAATTGGCTTCGTATAATCATTTCTTGTAAGGAATTTTGCTATAATTTTTTTTTAAAAAGATCAATTTTGTTAATTTAATTTTTATTATTAAACTAAAGGTTCAGATTTTCAAACCTCTTAAAGGGAAGAAGGAGGCAACCCCGACATTTAATGAGAAGAAATTAATGTGAAAACCAAGACCACCCACTCCCCTATACTTAATACAAATTTTAAAGGCCCATTTACTTAAGGAGGATCGGATCCGGCATTTAATAACAGATTATGGATAAGGGGTTATCTCTCAACCCTCTTCAGAGGACAACACAAAAATGTTTCAATCTGATTACTATAATCGTGTTTGGCTGCTGAGACCGTTAAAGTACATAAACATAGAGTGGTTTATAAATTAAATCGCCATATGGTATATTGGGATATCAATAATGTGTCCGACAACAACAATCGAATTGTAAACCCACCACTTTTCCGAAAATTGAAAGAAAGCCGCGATCGCCATCATGCTGGTTTTAGCATGCCAAAAATTGTAGCTTAAAATTAAATATCATTTTTATCGATAAATTAAAGTGTTTTCATTAAATAAAACTATCGCAAAGGGTTTCGTAAGTTGTTCTTAGTGTTTTTCATCCATTTGTAATGGCTTCCGATGAGGAAAATGAGGAATCTTTTGTTGGTAAGTTTTTGCTTTCGTTGTCCTTTTGTTTTTTTTAGGAAAAATTCTGGCTGAAAAAATTGGAAATTAAAGAGTCCAATTAATTATAAAAATATTCTATTTATAATGTTTGTAATATCATTAATAATATGCCTTAGTTAAATTTTGATAATATTTGAATGTTTATTTTGATGAAAAGGGGCCCTAGAGAAAAATTGCGTTTGATTCATTTTTGTGACTCCAAATTTGTTGCAATTTTATCAAAATGGATGCCTTTCTCGAAACATCAATTTATGGCTAATTACCATCGTACATACATATTGATACATTAGTTCGTGTACAATGAGAATGTCGATTATTTTTTGTTTAATTTTTTAATTTTTCGGTTTGTTTATTTAGAATTAGATTATTATTTATTTTAATTAAATATTGATTTTAATTAGTTATAAAATCGATATTTTTTTTCATTTTCTATTTTCTTTCATTTCCATTTGGTGAATTTCTAATGTTCTATGTTCCAACTCTTTTATACTCATTGATGAGAAAAGTGTTTGTTCCAATGTACATATGCTATTTACATTTCGCTTACTTATATAACAATTAATTAACAATATTTTCTAATTAAAACTTTGCTCCTCTAGTAACGATTGTCATATTAGTGCAAATTCTAAAACAGCTTAATATTTGATTAATGAATACTTTTAAAAATGAAACAAAAATAAAATTACCAAAAATTAGGCCTAATATTATTGGGAGACATCTCGGTCTTGGAATGTTATCCCTGAACGACGCTTCTTTTCTCGGAGTACCTATTTCTCGCTTGTCTATTTAAGGTTATTAAAAATGATATAATTTTCATCTGGAATCAAACATATTGGTTTGTTCTCAATATTTAATCAAAATTGCAGATAAATTGTTAAGGCTATTTTGTCCCTAACTCTTGAAAATATTTTTTAACGTCTTCAAGTCTAATACTGTACTCCTGATTTTGTGTTTTCTCTACGTTTTATTCAAAACTGAGAAGAAAAGACTTTCGTTCGAGGATCGCTCGCTTGGAAAAACGATAACTTAAGAATGCGTTGAAATTTATTAACGAAATTTTGAATTTATGGGTTTTTAGACCGTGAGATTGAAAATGGGTAAAATAAATCCAAGATATCTAAATGTAATTCAAGTGTTGTGTCACAGAAAATAAAGTAACAAAATATTGTTAGAGATCAATTGTATAATTATTTGAAAATTTTATTTACATAAAAGACACGTTCGTCCAAATAAAAAATATCATATCTGCTGAAAATTGTACGTTGAAAAACTTCTTTTTGTTGACTTTGAACATTAAAACATGGTTTAAGGTCGTCATGATTGAAATTGTTGATTCGGCTTAATGATATCGATTTGTTGAAATAAATTGTTGCCCTCTATGCCCACTTCTAGAGTGTAAATAACTGTTGAGAAAATGTTTTTATCGTGTTTTCTTGTTTGTTCAAAAAGTTACTTTTTGGAAAAGGAGTTAAAAACAAATTTCATTTATTATAAAATTTGTGCCAGATTATAATAATACATTTTGTTTTTTATTTTATTTTATTTTATCTATCAATGTGTTCACGCAATACGAATTGAAGATCTGAATTTTTACCTGGTACTATGTTGTCGATCATTATCTCCATTGATTTTAATATAGACGCCGTACACGATACCTGAACGAAAGGTAGTCGCCGCCATATGTATTGTTGAATGTACCTAAAAAAAGAGTATACAGCTAGGTACCATTTCATTGGATTGTTATCGTCGTTTCTCCAATACATACATATATACATATGTATGTAATTATTTTGTTAAATTTGTGAGCATTCACAATTTATTTAATGGTAAATTTACACATTCATAGAATATTATGTTTCGTCAATTTTAGGAGTTAATAAGTTTTATGTTCTATGTAGTAATTCATGTGGTTTAATACAAAGATTTAGGAATTGTATTTCAAATAGTTTTGGGTTTTCATGCTGTTCAAGGAAATAGAATAAAATACAAATATGTACCTAGAAATCAACAAATGGGTATTTTACCTTATACATGCATAGATAATACCTATTAAAAATTGAGCAAATTGTTTTTGAACTAAGTTCTAACCATAGAACTAACATTTTTGTATTCAAAATGTTTGTCAGAGTAATTTTGTAACAAAAATTAAGAATTAACTATATTTAAACAGATAACTTCAAGTTTCTTGCTAACATTTTGTCTTATTTTGTGTATTATTAAATTTAGGATATTGCCTATGTCTGATAGAACTATTATATTACTATTATAAGCTAAATTAGAAATTTAATGCTTAAAGCTTAGTGATACTTCTATAGTATATAGTAATGCTACAAACGTTTTATTTTAAATTTTTTATCTAGCTGAAGAGGAAGAAGAACCGAAAGAAGATCCAATAAGCGCTGAACTGTCAGGAGATTCAGATGAAAATCTTGCTAAGATAGCTGCTAATGTAAGCAAGGTAACCTTAATTCAACTTATAAAATCCCAATAGGAAATGTCATTAGCAATTGTTTTTAATTTTAAGGAGGATGACGACGACTATGAACCGGAACATGGTACCAAACGTAAAAAAGGCAAAAAAAGGAAAGCCAAATCTGATAAAGACAAAGGACGTAAGAAGAAAAAACGAAAGAAAAATGGTAGTGGTGAAGAGAGTGACTTGGGTCCAGTCGAAGAAGAACTATGCGATTCTGATTTTCCATCATCCAGCAAAAAGGGAAAAAAGAAAAGGGACAGCGAGCGTGTTAAACCATCATCTAGTTCCGCTGATTCTAGTAAATTTGACGAAGACAAACATAACTGATATTGGTTTTAAATCTTTGACCATTTTAGGTATGCCCACTATTGAAGAAGTATGCAGTACATTTGATTTGACCGATGTTGATATTGAGTATACGGAAATCGATTTTCAAAATTTGGTTACATACAAAATGTTTCAACAACATGTTCGACCGATTTTGCAAAAAGAAAATCCTAAAGTACCAATGTCCAAGCTGATGATGTTAGTAGCAGCCAAGTGGCGTGAATTTTCGGAATTAAATCCAAATTTACAAACTGAAGAGACGAAAGAAGAAGAAGAGGAAGAAGTGCGATCCAGATCGCCACAATACATTCCAAAACCAAGTAGATCTCGTTCTAAAGGCAATGAAAAGGTATTTGCATGGTAGAATTTATGATTGGAATGAAATTTTAATTGATTTTTTGCATAATCTTAGGTTGATGAAATTTATGATGACGAAGACGATGATGACGATGAATTGGAAACATCTAAGTCAAAACGAAAACGTGGCCGTGGACCTGGAAAAAAATCGAAAAAACAAAGTAAAGTCCCGACTTTAAAAATTAAATTTGGCAAACGAAAACATGGCAGTTCAGATGACGATCAAGATGTTAGTAATGGTTCCGAACGTGATTCTGATCTTGAATTTGAGAAAATGCTACAAAAATCAGATGAAAAACATGAAAGAGAAGCGGAAGAAAAGGCAAAGGCAGCTGAAGACGTTACCGAACCCGTTGTCAAGAAAAAAGCAAAAACAAAGATTGGCATGAAAACAAAAAAGAAGAAGAAGAGCACTGCAAAAAGTAAATTTCCTGAAGGTGAAGATGGCGAACAAGAACACCAAGACTATTGTGAAGTGTGTCAGCAGGGTGGCGAAATTATTCTGTGTGATACATGTCCCAAAGCGTATCATTTAGTCTGTTTGGATCCAGAATTAGAAGAAGCACCAGAGGGTAAATGGTCCTGTCCAACGTGCGAAGCTGATGGTCCAGCAGATCAAGATGATGATGATGAACATCAAGAATTTTGTCGTGTGTGTAAAGATGGTGGTGAATTATTGTGTTGTGATTCATGTGTATCGGCATATCATATACATTGTCTGAATCCACCATTGTCAGAGATTCCGGATGGCGACTGGAGGTGTCCACGTTGTGGTTGTCCGCCATTGAAAGGTCGTGTGCAGAAAATTTTGACATGGCGCTGGAAAGAGATTACGGTTCCGAATCAGGCTTCTACATCAAAAAAACCGAAAGTAATTCGGTCGAGAGAATTTTTCGTTAAATGGCATGAAACATCTTATTGGCACTGTGATTGGGTCACCGAATTGCAGCTGGATGTTTACCATCCATTGATGTTTAGAATATACACAAGAAAATATGACATGGAAGAACCACCAAAATTGGAAGAGGCTTTAGATGAGGAAGATAATCGCTATAAGAGAATTCAAAAGCAGAAGCAAGAATCGGAAGAAAATGACGAAACTCAATTGGAAGAAAAATATTACAGATACGGTGTCAAGCCAGAATGGTTGATTGTTCATCGTGTCATCAATCACAGAACTATGCGCGATGGAAGAACTTTATATCTAGTTAAATGGCGTGAACTTGATTACGGTCAAGTGACATGGGAAGAAGAATCTGATGAAATTCCAGGTCTTCGTAATGCAATTGAGTATTACTATGATTTGAGAGCTATATCGACAGCGGATGCATCACTACGTAAAAAAGGCAAGAAAGGTCGAAAGAGCAAAACTAAGGAATTGGATGATGATGACAGAACGACAGCAAAACGTTTTACACCGCCGCCAGAAAAGCCAACAACTGATTTGAAAAAGAAATATGAAGTTCAGCCAGCATATTTGAACGATACTGGCATGCAACTTCATCCATACCAATTGGAAGGCATCAACTGGTTACGATATTCTTGGGCTAATGGTATCGATACCATATTGGCGGATGAAATGGGTTTGGGAAAAACTATCCAAACAGCAACATTTTTGTATTCTTTATACAAAGAAGGACATTGCAAGGGACCATTTTTGATATCAGTTCCACTGTCAACTCTCATCAATTGGGAGAGAGAATTCGAGCTGTGGGCTCCTGATTTTTATTGTATCACATATATTGGTGATAAAGATTCTCGTGCTATTATACGAGAAAATGAACTGTCGTTCGAGGAAGGAGTTGTTCGTGGTGCTCGACCATCACGGGTACGAGCTGGCACATATAAATTTAATGTTTTGCTGACCAGTTATGAATTAGTATCAATAGACGCTGCATGCTTAGGTTCAATTGATTGGTCAGTGTTGGTCGTTGATGAGGCACATCGTTTGAAAAGTAATCAAAGTAAATTCTTTAAATATCTTGCCAGCTATAATATATCCTATAAACTCTTATTGACTGGAACACCGCTTCAAAATAATTTAGAGGAATTGTTCCATTTGCTTAATTTCTTAAGTAAATCCAAGTTTAATGATTTACAAGCGTTCCAAAGTGAATTTGCTGATGTCTCCAAGGAAGAACAAGTGAAGCGTTTACACGAGATGTTAGGACCGCATATGTTGCGTCGATTGAAAGCTGACGTGCTCAAGAATATGCCGTCTAAATCTGAGTTTATTGTTCGTGTTGAATTGTCACCACTACAGAAGAAATATTATAAATTTGTGTTGACTAAAAATTTCGAAGCATTAAACACAAAAACTGGAGGTGGAGCTTGTACGCTTCTTAACATCATGATGGACTTGAAGAAATGCTGTAATCATCCATACCTATTTCCAGCTGCAGCTGAGGAAGCCCCACTAGGACCAGGTGGTGGTTATGCAATTGATCCACTGACTAAAGCGGCTGGAAAATTGGTATTACTATCAAAAATGTTAAAGCTGTTAAAGGAACAAGGCCATCGAGTACTAATCTTCTCTCAAATGACAAAAATGTTGGATATTCTTGAAGATTTTCTCGAAGGGGAAGGATACAAATACGAAAGAATTGATGGATCTATTACCGGTAATATTCGTCAGGAAGCTATTGATCGTTTCAATGCTCCAGGTGCACCACAATTTGTGTTTCTTTTGTCAACTCGTGCTGGTGGTTTGGGTATTAATTTAGCTACTGCCGATACTGTTATTATTTACGATTCAGATTGGAATCCTCATAATGACATTCAAGCATTTTCACGTGCTCATCGTATTGGACAAGCAAATAAGGTCATGATCTATCGTTTTGTAACTAGAAATTCAGTAGAAGAGCGTGTCACACAAGTAGCTAAACGAAAGATGATGTTAACCCATTTAGTTGTACGTCCTGGAATGGGTGGCAAAGGATCAACATTCTCGAAACAAGAACTGGATGATATTTTGAAGTTCGGTACTGAAGAACTTTTCAAAGAAAATGAAGGTGGTGACGGGGGCGGAGAGGCTATTCATTATGATGACAAAGCCGTTGCTGAACTGCTAGATCGTTCGAACCGCGGTCTCGAAGAGAAAGAAAGTTGGGCAAACGAGTATCTATCATCATTTAAGGTTGCTTCCTATGCGACCAAAGAAGAGAACGAGGAGCAAGAAGAAACTGAGATCATAAAACAGGAGGCCGAAAATTCAGATCCGGCATATTGGATCAAATTGTTGAGACATCACTATGAACAACATCAAGAAGATATTGGTCGTGCTTTGGGCAAAGGTAAACGTGTACGTAAACAAGTCAACTATACAGATGGTGGCATTGTAGCAGCAGAACCACGTGACGATTCCAATTGGCAGGAAACTGTATCGGACTATAACTCTGACTATTCTGGAGCTAGTGGTGAGGATGGCGAAGACGATGATTTTGATGAGAAAAATGATAATGGGGATCTTAGTCGTCGTAGCAAACGACGCATTGAACGTAAAGAAGATCGTGATCGTCCTCTGCCACCATTGCTTGCACGAGTTGGTGGTAATATAGAAGTTTTAGGATTTAACGCAAGGCAACGAAAAAGCTTCCTCAATGCTATCATGCGATATGGTATGCCACCACAGGACGCATTTAACTCACAATGGTTGGTCAGAGATTTACGTGGTAAATCTGAAAGGAACTTTAAAGCATATGTATCACTGTTCATGCGCCATCTTTGTGAACCTGGTGCAGATAATGCCGAATCGTTTGCTGACGGTGTTCCTCGTGAAGGTCTAAGTAGACAACATGTTCTTACTCGTATCGGTGTTATGTCCCTTATTCGTAAAAAAGTTCAAGAATTTGAACACATCAATGGTTACTATAGTATGCCTGAATTGATACGTAAACCATGTGAACCGGTGAAAGCAAAAGAAGCACCAGCCACACCACAAGGTGATAAAAGTGCGACAACCAGTACTAGTGCAACGCCAGCCACAAGTGCTGCGGCTAGTCCAGCTCCGATTGAGATTGATACCGAAAAATCGAATGATGATGATAAAGAGAAACCAGAAGTTTCAAAAGAACCGGTTAGTGAAGAGCCAAAACCTAGTGAATCTACTGAAGAGACCCCCACACCAGCTTCATCCGATCAAAAGGACATAAAAACAGAAGAGGTTGTGGTTAAAGAACAAAAAGAAGAGGAGAAAGAACCCGAAAAACAAGTCGAAGAAAAACCACCAGAAAAGGTTGATGAACCAGCAACCGTTGAAAAAATAGACAATACAATCGAAATACTCGATGATCCAAAGGAAGAAGTTAAAAAAGAGGAAGAAGATGATGACGTTGTTTTAGTTAAAGATGACGATGAGGACAAAAAGAAGTATGCACGAGTAGAGGAACATTTAGAAGTTCATAAGCGAAATTTTATGTTTAATATTGCCGATGGAGGTTTCACTGAATTGCACACATTGTGGTTGAATGAAGAAAAAGCAGCCGTTCCCGGCAGAGAATACGAAATCTGGCACCGACGACATGACTATTGGCTTCTGGCGGGCATTGTTACACATGGCTATGGTCGTTGGCAAGACATTCAAAATGACATTCGATTTGCGATCATTAACGAACCGTTTAAAATGGACGTTGGCAAAGGAAACTTTTTAGAAATTAAAAATAAATTCTTGGCCAGACGTTTTAAGCTACTAGAGCAGGCTTTGGTTATTGAGGAGCAACTACGACGTGCAGCATATTTAAATTTGGCACAGGATCCAAATCATCCAGCAATGTCATTGAATGCACGATTTGCTGAAGTTGAATGTTTGGCAGAATCTCATCAACATTTAAGTAAAGAATCGTTGGCTGGAAACAAACCAGCCAATGCTGTTTTACATAAAGTATTGAATCAATTGGAAGAACTACTATCCGATATGAAAAGTGATGTGTCTCGGTTGCCAGCAACATTGGCACGTATACCTCCGGTTGCGCAACGTTTGCAAATGTCTGAACGATCAATTTTGTCAAGATTGGCCGCAACAGCTGGAAATGCCCCAACTGCTGGTAAGTATTTGTTATCCCCTATGACGTATTTTGATTGAAAACAGATTGAACAGATCAGTTAATTGAAATTTTTCTTTTTTTTTATATTTCAGCCCAAACTATGTCACAATTTCCAACAGGTTATCAAGGTGCACAACTTACAGGCTTTACTGGACCAGCAGCTAACTTTGGCTCCTTTAGACCGCAGTTTTCCGTTCCTGGTCAACCAAATACCAATTTCTCATCGCCTCCAGTTGTAGTCAATCAAAATTAATCGTAAAAATGTCAAATTTTTTGCTTCAATCGTTTTTACAACATTTTAAATAGCTCTGTTGATATTTTAGAAAACACAGACAATTTTAGTTTTAAATTAATATTTTCATTTTCATTAATTAAATAATAATTTTAACTTTTAATTTATTTGATAAGCCAAAATAGAATTAACTGGTGAAATTCTATGGGTTTTTATTTTAGAACATAATTCATAAATTTAAATAAATAAAATTTTCATTTATATAAAGAAAAATATCACGTGTTTAATTTAATATAATTTTTAATTTTTATTTTTTACAGAATTCTTTATCATTTATTTGGTAACTAACAATATAATTTCATATACACAGAAGAATTTTTCCGAAGCAATATTATGTAACAAAAAAAATCAGATGGCATCACTCACACTTATATCAGTTTACAATAAAAATTTAGTGCTGAATTGTTATCCCCCACCGATATCATAGCTGAAGACACACCAGATGCACCATACCGCAACTATAATCTGGCTGGTCAAATCAACTTAACGCATGAACAGAATCAACTTCAGCATCGAAGACAAATGCTCCAAGTTCAGAGGCACGCCAATTTGGGTATAAGCACTATGGACACAGCCCAAACATGCAGCGCAATTTCTGGATCTATAAGTGATGTAGAAGCGCATAAAGTGTTTTCTGCTACAACAACAACAAAAGGTTCTCCTTTTTTTGTGTGGACGAAAATATTGATTTGTATGTGACATAAATTTGCATAACGCTTTTGGACTAATACTAATATTTTTCAACATAAGGTAGGTTCATTTGGTGCTAAGAATTTGCTGTGGAATTCGTTGTTGCAAAATTCGATGCTATGTAAAGAGTGTAAAGTTTAATAGTGCGGTATTTGATGCTGTTAAATTTAGTGCTGCAGTAATAAATGAAGATTTTCAGGTATATTTTTTTATAAATGATTATAGTATCTTCGACGAAAATGTATGTAGGCTTGTCGTAATTGCGATAGAACTATGGAATAAAGAGAGAGATTCCTCCTTCCCTAAAAAATGTATATTTCGTAAATTCATAACAAGACCGATTATTTTATATAGATGATCTTGTACCGATTGATCTTGACACAGTTTGTTGTTCATTTTGGTTGATGCTTTCTATAGTGAATGAATGATTTGGAATATTTTTAGACATTGGCCAAAAAAAAATCAAATTAAATCAAAAAAAGTTAGCAACATCCTGTTTGAGTTATTGATCATAATTTTTTAGTGTTAGGGAGGTTTGATTAAAGATAAGGTAGATTGGGAAACTGAATTTAATTTGTATTATTGTTTTTACTTATTTATATATAAAATGTATATTCAAGGACAGAGTCCTTTATCTTAAGCTTCAGATTTCACTTAATATAATTTAATTCGTTTAAATCAATTCGATTGGCAATCAATTCAGATTTTAAATTTGTTCTAATAATTGATAGGTGTGTTGACTGTTATCACTTGACGTTGTATTTAGTTGGTAATAGACTGGAAGCAGAAAAAATTGTTCATTTAATTTGTATTTATGCTAAATCCTTCTGTTACTAACCAGATAAGTATTTTTATTTAAAATTTAAATACATACTTTATAGAATTTTATATATAAAATTAATTTACCTCTACCTACTACTACATACATATGTATATCTTAACAAAGAAAGAATGAATTTGTTTAAATATTGTCTTAAGAATTTTCCATAACTGTCTTATAACCAAAGGGAAGATTTACATATACGTAGTGTTTCCACAGTAACAAATTGTTTATCTAATTTCAAATATTATGTAATCAACATAAGGTACCGTACAATCAATCGGATAGCACAAGTTAACAATTTGAAATTAATTTTTTTTTATTTGTATGGCTG
The DNA here is from genome assembly GCA_026745375.1 of Platyura marginata. Classification (NCBI taxonomy): domain Eukaryota; kingdom Metazoa; phylum Arthropoda; class Insecta; order Diptera; family Keroplatidae; genus Platyura; species Platyura marginata. The sequence goes on along the minus strand of JANSTT010022680.1, from coordinate 843 downwards.
CTACTTATTGTTATTGTAGGGTTTCTATTGATTGACTAGAAAATCACATTATTTCATTAATTGAACATTTTATTTGATTAAGATTGAATGTAAGAACTAAGAAAGGGGAGTTTGTGAGTTTGTAACGTGATCAATTGTGCAATCCTTACTAGAGATATTCTTCGACCCTTTACTTTAAATTTTTTTTTCTTTTATGAATATCTATCGAAATCTATGAATACGTATGATTCACTCAACTTATAGCAAGTATAATGGACATGCGTAAAATTCCAAGTTTATTATCTTCTAATTTATGAAAATTCCAAATAACTATTCCGCGTACAAATAAAGATAAATATATTTGTTATGACACTATAGCTGTGTATAATACGAGTATTTATGAATGTATGTAAATATGAACATTATTTTAGATAGGGAAAAATTTAACAAAGATTCCATTTACCATTCACAAAGGAGTAGGTACCTAATAAATACAAAAAAATTCCGTTTAACTTTCTGACTCATCCAAAATGCATATTATACCTAAAGGCATTAGGTGGAGGTATTAAAATGCATTGGAAAATTTTACCTATTAATGCCATTATTCTCATAAATCTGTTGTTGTTTTTCAATACTTATAACATCTGGGTGTTGCGACAATACTTGTGTGACTTCCTTCACGTTCTCATAACATGTTCACCAGACATGACACAAATAAATCTAAAAGGAGAAGTATACACAGTGATTATATGAAGTTCGTTGATTTTTTTATTTTTACTGTTTTTACTGTAACATCCCTGTGCGATGATTACATTGGTATCTAATATTTGTAATTAATTAAGCATAAAAATGTATAGTTAATGT
>JANSTT010022669.1:0-41686 GCA_026745375.1 Platyura marginata | reverse complement strand
ATTTGTCAAAATCGGCTGAAAAATGGCGGAGTTATTCAACATTTCAATAGGCCCTGTCTAGATGGCGCACCCTGTAGTTTTTTCAAAATATTGTTGTTTAGTACATAACAGATTATTAAAAAAAAATTGTGTGGGAGGGGGTGATGTTGCCCATTTACAATACCAAAAACCTCCAGACATATTTTAATCAATCAAAAAGAAAATCAAGCTTCTAGCTCAACACATTCTAAATTTATCGTGCCAATAAGCTAGCGAGCGATCCGAGCGATTAAATTATTGCTTTTGTTTGGTTGCAAAAACTTCAATTCGTGGAGAAAACAGGAAAAATCGCGAACAAATTTTTGAAAATTTCTACTTTAGTTTTTACTGGCTCCTGAAAAGTATATTAAATTGAGTTAGCGGGTTTTGTATATAACCCATCGATATATACCTCATACAAATGGCTAAAAAGTCACAATATTCGCATGCAACCTGAAATTCTACATTTTTATTCAATCCCCTTTAATACTGAAGATATGCTGACATGGTCTGGAAAATTGCCATCATCAAGAAATAAAAATAAAAAAATAAATAAAAATATTTTTTAATTTTCTAATTCTAAAATTGAAATCTAGTTTCGCCAGTTAGTTTTAATAATGATTGATGATTTATGATGTGTTAAAATTATTTTCAATCACTTCCTCCTCCTTAATGTGTGTATTGGCCTAAAATGTCACTTTTCCAAATTTTACCACTTCTTAACCGATTTTTAAGTGTAAATAAACTCTTAGGGTTAAAATCTATAATTTTTTGATAAAAATTTTATTTGGCTGACATAAAATGCTGGAAATGTAAAAATCAAAACCGAAAAAAACTAAGGGTCGGTTTGACAGTTTGAATGTCTTATTAACGAATGCCACACTGTCTAATAAATCTTTTGGAAAAAATTATTTTTTAGCACCATAATGAAAAATGAAGAAAATTTTTGATTTAATTTTTAATAAAATGATTTTTTTTTTGTTTAGGCTCTAGATCAGTCCTCTCCAAAGCAATATCTAGTGGGTAAACATTTTTGGCACTTCACAGCTACCGACATTGCCATTTTTTATGTGTGTGTGTAATTGTGATGCAGTAAATTACCCCCATAGAATGGTAGCTTACTGCTGGTAATACGACTGTAGTGGAAATGCGATAAATATAAAATATAATAAATTACATAAACGCAATAACAATAAATAGAAAAACGAAAAATGACAGATACAAATTATTAATTGTCAAAATTTTGTATAGCGTATTTTTTCATATTTGTTTTCATTTTATTCCATTATTTTGTCAGGTAGGTACATTTCTTCATGCAATGAACAAACATCATAAATTCTTGACAAATGTCAAAATTTTTAAATGGTTTTTAGCTAGTACAAATAGTGACATTTCAGTGTGGTGAATATAGATGTCAAAATTATGTTCGAAAATAAAATTATAACAAATAATAATTTATATCTGACTATATCATTTTTGATTTTGATTTTTTCTCAAAATAATGGGATTAGATCGAAATAGTATCCTGTAATAGTAATGGTATATCAAATTTTACCTAATAGTATACCAGTGGTACACTATTATTGGAAGTATTCTATTCGGCACTCTACGGTACATATATACTTGTCAGAGAAATTTTGAAAAAAGATAAAAATAAAAAATACCACGATATTTCTGCTGTCAAATGTGAAATACAAAGTTTTTGGTTAGATAATAATACTCCGGCCCTTACACTGTCAAACGAACAATACTGTGTGTCAAGTACAAAGCGTCAAATTATTTTGTTCATATATATGTATTTTGTACCGTAGAATGCCGAATAGTATACCTTTCCAAATAGTGAATCCTCGTATACTAAGTATGTATATTGAGTAGGATTTTCCATATAGTGTACCATCATGGTATTATAATCGGCACTCTACGGTATTACGTATTATACATTCCTAATTAACTGTCACCTGGTGGGGTGTGGAAACTTTCCATAATTCATTATGCATCGTTAGTCTTTTATATATCTGAAAAAACATAAAAAAGGCTGCCAATTAGGACTGCAAAACTGCCACCTTTTACAGAATACTACTGAGGGTGATTACTGCACCATTTTTGGTTACTTATTTAGAGTTTCTGAAGACACCAGTTTTCATATTGTGCAGGTAATCAATGACTACGAGCATAAAAGACTTTATGACGAACAGAACAGCATCAATGCATTAAAATGGGTGCGTAGATTTTGCATCTGAAATGAGACGCCCTGAACGATTCAGGGTTAAATGGAATTGAAGTTTTGTAAAAATTTACTTAAACCATATATGAAGGAGAATGAGCGAGATAATCTGAGATTGTATGCAAAAATTATGAGTGTAGGAGAGATCGTAAAAAAGATTTTATTTGTATTTCTATGATTCTAAAGTTAGTTGGTCTTTTTTCTTTTAATTGCAGACATAGGGGAAGTGGGCATATCTTACAAGACGAATTGCAAATATCATGAATGATTATTACATTAAACTGCATTCAGATGAATCTTTTTTTCTAATACAAATTTTCTTTTAAATTTCAAAGACTCGATCTCGGCGAGTATTAGAGTTGAGTCCCAAGTCTCGAGTAATTGCCCAAATACTCGGCGAGACCGAGTCCGAGTCCAGAAACCCTATTTTCGATGTAAATTATAAAAGCCTTTATTCATCAGAAAATGTTTAAAAATTTCATCTACTCCTTAAAATGGAGTGGAGTTGAATTAAAAAAAAAAAAAAAAAAAAAAGGTAATTGGAAAACGCTGTAATTCCCCATTATCCGGTTACGCACCTGACATATTCTATGTATGTATATGTATAGCTTATGGAATTATATAAATTTTTATTTTTCTAAAGAAGTTTAGTTCCCATACAAGGTAGGTATAGGCTATAGAGCTAATATTATAAAACTAATTTCCATGAATATCATTAATTTTTAAATAGAATTTATTAAATTACAACATGTTTGAAGTCATATTTGAACTAATCTAATATCGTTAATAACATGTCACGATGAATTATGCATAAAGTCGTTAGATCTAAACTATGTAGCAGCGCTGGAAAGATCTAATTATAAGTTTTTGTTACCACTTTGAATTGTACATGGAAATGGGAATGGAACAAGGTGTAGAAATAGTACCTTAACGCTGAACCAAAATCAACATACATACTCAAACACACATGCATAAGTACATATGGATATGTATGTATGTGTGTTATGTATGGATACGCTAAAATAGGTATGCGGCTACAATAACTTCAGATATTTTTGGATGAAAATGATAAATCTTTTATATGGATACGGAAAATAATTATGATAATTTGTCTTGACGTGTGTATGATGCGCATCGAATATAAATGGTATAAATTTGCTGTGCAGTTATGTATCCATCATTCGGTGGAATTTAGTTACATATATGTATGTAGAGGTAGTAGATATGTATATATATATTTTAATTTTTGTATATAATTGAATTAATGACAGGTTTTAATGCACCTTACTAATAGCATGGCTCCAGTTTTTCATGGTCTTGTCTAAGATAATATCAGGTTATGTAAATACATACTTATTTATGCTGAGAAGATTTTTTTTCTTTCTTCGTATTATGTCTGGATACATTATATTAATACCATAGTCTTTGGTGATGTGTAAAACTGGTTTCATTAGTTAAGAAGACATAATTTAATTGAACTTTTAATTTTAATATGTAATTCCAATTAAATTAAGATGAACCAAAAAAAAGTTGGAACTTATAGAATAGACCGATATATGTATGTATGTAACACACATTAATGCAGTAAATATGTTAGTTTTATAATTTATAATCATCTTAAAGTAAATTACTTACATATACATACATGCTGCACACATTGCATATTTAAAATGTCCATTGTTCCAATAAAACACCGCACAATTCCGCACTATGAAAACCACGCCTTGCTTTAATATTTATTTGTAATTTTTAAAAAACCTCCCAAAACTATCAATTTTGTAAATGAGCAAAAACAAAACCGCACAGTAAAAAAAAAATCACTTAAATCAAGGAATTACTCTAAACTTAACTTAAGCTACACGATTTCATCATAATTTTGTTGGTTTTTTAGTTTAAGCATATTTTAAAAAAAAGTTTTAACAGGTCACACTCTTAGGAATTTAGCAGTTCATAAACTTTGTATAAGATGGATCATTCGTGAATGTTTGATTTGTGTCAATTTTTCCAAAGTTCAATTGACATTAAAAATCATTGTTTAATGTAACTTTCTATTTAAAATGTTTCACCATTTATGAAGTGAGAAATTTATGGAATTTTAATTTTAGTTAAAAATATTTTAATGTCAACGGCGAATTTTTGACCACACAACCCTGCTTAGGCTGTTATCTAAGTATATACAGAGAGTGCGCAAATTGTTAGACTCAGCATTAAATTCGTATTTTACATAGATTAGATTTTATGATTTTTTGACACAAACTTTGGATAAAACATAATTTAAACACTAAAACTGAGCAAATAGACTGTCGCGCCTTTTCACGTGTTCTCGCGTTTGTCCCGTTTAAGAGTGAGTCCTCGTCAGCAAATTCAAACCACTTATTTACTAACATTATGTATATAAACTATTTATAGAAATATTGTGTTTACAAACAGGTTTTTATATGAAAAGTATTGTACGTTTTCTCTTTGCTTTACGTCCCGCTTGCCCATAAAACCGGTTTTTAAAACAAAAGTGTAATATCGACCATTGGTTTATCACAATACGCACTACATTTTCTTTCTTTGTTCTTCACGAAACAAATTTTATATACAACACAAAGTAAATTATGCAATATTATGCATGCCTCTAGTGGAAGTTTTTTGAACTTATTTCCTTATATACTTTGTTTATTTTATTTTTTTAATGTGTGCAAGTTAATTTGTTTATTAATTATTATTAAAAATATTTGGAAACATAAATGTTAATATTTTTTGCGCTTAAGTCAGGGTAACTTATTAAAGTTTAATAATAAATTTGAATTTTAGTGATCCGACTTCTCGTTCCTTTGTTATTTATAAAATAAATTTGCCAATTTTCGAAGTGATAAAACAGACAACCAAAACATATTTTTTAATCACGCTTACCCTAAAGATCCTTCTTTTGTTTATATGCAAGTTAAATATCATTTATCTAGCATTTATACTTTAGCTATCAAACACAAAATTGTGCACCCGTGAATGGCGCGAGGACTCATTCTTAAGAACAATTCTACAAAACAAAATTCTAACCAAACTTTAGACAATGACACAACGTGAATGACCCACATTGTATAGCAAAACAGTCTTGCAGCCTTAGTGGCTATAATCGTTGGTATAAATTGGTATTGGTACAATTCATTCATGAATTGCAGAACCCCAAAAAAATAACTCCACAACATAATCATTCATTATTTCAAAAAATAATTTTTAGGAGTTAATTTAGTGAAAAGAGTTCCTTAGATTTTTAATTATTGATTAAGGCATAAATCCTGCTTATCTGGAACACAGTCCCATAAAATCACAGCACAGTGTGACATGTACCTATTTCAAATAAATCCAATTGGGTTTAAAAAACATTCCTCTTTTATCTAATATATAGATTAGGTATAGATATTATGTATATATAAAAAGGCTAGCAAATCTTTGTACTTAATTTAGGTTCATATTGTAAAATATGCAAATTTATGTATATCTATATACATATACAATACACATACATACAAACCATACATAAAGCTATGTGTGAAAATATTTGAATCATTTACAATTATTATTTGTAGGTAGATATACAGTAAGACCTTCATTTAGCGCTTTGTCGTCTAGGAAATGAAACAGGGTCATTTTATATAAATTAATAGCGTTTTACGCAGCACTCCAAAACGTATTGATATGGTGGACTCTGTTTCACAGCTAACGCTTCCAATCCCGGAACATTTTTCTAGAATCGTTGTACATACACAACGTTTATATGGTGTGTGTGTAGTAGTTAGGGGCGTCAAGCCCTTGTTAATAAATGGGAGTCACTCATATAACTGTAGTCATAAAGAACCAGAATCCGGGGGCAGGTCCATGTCGTGGCCATCCCTAGTTTTATTATGAGCAATTGTGATAATAATAAAAAAAATTACCGGTACCGTAATCCCGGGATTGTAAAAATCTCAGCATCGGGAATACGGTGTCAGGAAAAGGGCCGGGATCCCGGGATTGGAAGCTATATTTACAGCTAATGAACATGATGCATCACACGGTGCAAACACACCAAACAAACATATATTTAGGGGAAGTATCGCATTTTTTTTAAACTTCCACCAGACCGCGTTATATCGAATCACTAAACGAGGTCTTACTGTATATATAATGATAATAATATGAAAAGAAAATCGCTCTATGATTCTTTACAGTTCATTTCGTGTGACCTCAGGTTAATTTTTTTTTGTAATATTTTTACCCATGTAGTCTTATGTATATATGTACACTAAGTACACAGCACCACACAGTGTATATTTTATATAATATTATTTCACTCCAATCCTCGACTGGCCATTGTGTGATTGTGCGATTATTTTACTTCGTGTTTTATTCCAGCTAATCTGAATTTTAAATTTTTAGTTCGTTCAGTAAATCTATTGAATAAAAACACTGTGTTGGCTTTTTTTTGTTGTTTTTATTGTTACAATAATAGTAGGAGATATAGTGTGATTGTGAAAATTTTAAAGTTCCTTTTCATTGAAATCGGAAAATAATTATATATGCACATTGCAGCTGATCCTTTTTTATGTGGTTGATTGATCCCGGTATCAGGCTGGTATAAAATATTCCTATGCTGCATATTTGATAACTACTACTACTACAACTACTGCTAGATTAAGCCCATTTTGTGAATAAAACTCAATTTTACATAATACATTTTTGAAACAAAACCAAATAGCGTAAAAGTAAGTGGATCGCGTAAAAAAATAGAAATCGCGTAGAAAAATTAACAGTGGCTAAACTTCCATAAAATATACATAGCCAATAATCCCATCTTCGTATATCACGATCTAGAAGAGGAGATGGCTGAACATTTTGTGTGCCCTGCCTACATAGGAATCCGCAGAAACGTCCTTACCGGCTCCACTCTGCATCTGAATGGGTATTTCAACTGACAAAAAAAAAAGTTGCACTATAGGGTGTTACCTACCCTCGATTATGAAAAGTGCAGTAAATTGTAGAAAGGCTATTAAAAAATTTTTAAAAATAATTTTTTATAGAAAAAAACTTACACTGTAAAAAAAAGTATTTAATCACAAAAATCGTGTAATAAATTATTTGCTACTATAAACTCTGTTCATAAATAGCAGTAATAAAGTACATACATACCTTAAATAATAAAAACCTAAAATATATGTAGGTAACCACTTTTGATCTAAAAATTCCGACTTATAGTTAATTTTTTATCTTCCAGTTGAGAAAATTAATGAAAATTAAGAAAAAAGTTAAGTACAATATTTTGTGAAAATGAACAAATTTTAGGATTATAAATTATCTTTAATTTGATGTATCACTCATATTTATAGAAAATCAGGGTCGTCCAATTTTCTTGTTTTAAGCTTATATGCGCTTAGTACTAACTACCTAAAATCTAAGCTATACTTAATTTGCATAAAAATCCAAAATAAAAAATATGTATATAATTTTCTTCTAGATTGGAATTTCATATGATCAATTTGGAAATCAGGGTTGTCTAAATTAAAGCCTATTAAATTGTGTTTATTGTTATCTTATAAGGTGCCATAAATGTAAGCATAATAATTAGGCTTTAGATGATATCATGTATGGACATGTTATTGATATACATATGTATAGCATACGTATACATACTCGTATACCATTAATAAGGCCAATTTAAATTATCATCAGGTATAATAAATAAATAATATAAAGTTAAATGCTCTCCTACTATAAAAATCGATGGCAAAATGATCAATTTTAATAAAACATAAAATAATATACATAGTTGATAATGATTGAAGAGTTACGATTTTTTTTGTTTTTTTTTTTTTCGTCTTCTTGTTCCAAATGAATGGTCTTCGATGCTATTAAATTGAATTTAGATCGTATTTGAGACAAGTCGACTAGAAAACCCAGACAATTATTATTATAGCGTGCAGCACTATCATTCGCTTGTATAATGTTTGAGAGAAAGAATGTAAGAATTGGTGGCTTGATATTGCCTTAGGTGATATTTCTCGTCGTTGTTGGTTTCACCTTTTTTGTGCGGTTTATTCAATGATTTTTTTTTTCTTTTTGTGGGCCTTTTCAAGATTATTTTATTGTTGCTCATCATATAATTTGGATCAATTAAAATAGAATTATTATAATATTATTTAGAACAATTCATGTAGTTTTTAAGTGTTTCTCAGAAGTTGGAATACATCAGTCCTTTTATTGCTTTTTATACACGTAGCATCATGCCCATATAAGCGTAGCATCAAAGGGTACTATAACTTTGGTATGGAGTTTGTAACGGGCCAACATAAAGAACAATTTATCTCTATCGTCTTTCTAGTGAAATTTTACGTAGAAATTCACATGTCCATCCGTCTGTGATCAAAATTCTGGCTTAACGTCTGAAGCTAAACCATTCAAAATACAGAAATTATTAATATTACTAAGTACACACTGTTATACTTTAATCGGCGTGGCCAATTATTTCTTCCTTACAGGTTTTTTAATTTGAAAGCGAATTGCGTGATTCATGAGTTTTTTTTTGTCTTTTGTCATTTTTTCCTGCATATAATCATCTTAAATACTCAGAGGATACGATAATTTGAGATGCCTATTATTAACATTCCAAAATGTATTTAATTTTATTTTTATTTTAGCCATAAAATGTGAATTATGTACGTATGACGTAATAAGTGAAATATTTCTTGTAGAAAAGTTCTTATATTGTTATAGTAATGGTTAGATGATTGGTTCTGGTTGCATTTATAAAACGCATAGTTGAATGATGTCACCAGCAGAATTTTTTTCAAATTTAAAATATCTTCAATCCATCATTGATTCACCAAATTGATTAAGCAGAATGGCGGCTTATTGCACCACATTATGTAAACTAGACGTATCTAAATGTTAAAATACCTTTTGGTGCTACCCTACGCTATGGGTATAAAAACCGAAAACAAAAATAAATATGCAACATACATAAATAATGTAAAATATTTAAAAAAAACAGAAATTAATTATAAGTTAACGATAAAAAATTAATTTACTTTTTATTTCTATTTTCTAAAAAAAGTAACATTTAATCATATTTAATCAAATAGTCGTCGAGTAGTAAATCCGAAAAATCCAATTGTACGTATTTTTCTAATTGCTTCACAAAGGATTAATTTGTTACTTGTAACAAATGTAAATGTTACACGACGAAAATCAAGTTACATTTGCTACATGTATTTGTTACCACAAAATTAGTACCTATTTTTCAACCCAATGGTTGTCGTCAATTCGCCATTCTGAAATATTTCGGAACAATTCTCAACATGTCTTGTGATGGAGTTATTTCATGTATTTTTCAAACTGAATTTAACAGAATCGTATTAGTTTGCTACAGTTGTTACATTTATTCCATTAATTACCAGTTTGTTAAGTAAAATTTGGTAACAAATGTAACAAATTCGAATAAAAGTGTATAACAATCCTGGTTAAAATCAATTAAATAAATCGACCTACTAATTGTATATAATTGATATGACATGAAAATTAATATGAAAAGATTTTTTTCGCTTGTTTTTATTTTAATCAAACAACAACACAAAGTCACAATGTCAATAATTAAAATATTTTAATGTCTAGAAACGTACGTTCGACAACATTGTATTTATTTTAATTTCACATAAATTAACACATTACACATGGAGGCCCAATAAAATGTTAATTACTCTCATTGCCCATTGGAAATACATTTTTACATTTTCCAATTCATTAATCCTGTAATTGAATTTTTATAAAAAAAATACACCTCAATTAATTATTATTTGTGTTGTCATGTTTAAACATTGATTTATGCACTGTGTGTGTAATATTTTCATATTTATTTATTTACATATTTTTTGTAAAGAGTTTAAAGTTCCATTTTTTGTTTATTTAGTCGACGAGATAATGCATATAGCTAAGTCCATACCAAAGGTTACTGAAATAATTAAGGTCAGACCACCATTCAAATAATTTAAACCGGTAAAATTTAACACACATACCTACATAGATTTTATTTGAATTAGATTTGATAGGTTTTTTTATATATATTTATTATAGTCCTAATACCTATTTGAAATGCGTTTTACAATAGTCTTTTTTTTGTTATTGTAATAATTAATTACTTCCAACCAAAAGCACCAAATTATATCAACAAATCTTGGCACAGCCAAAACTGATTTCCAAAATTTCTTGGCTTGAGACTTGGGTTTAACTAAAATGGCTTAGTAAACGCTAGATTATAGAGAAACACAAATATTTTAACAAAGGATTTTGTTCATTTAAAATTTAAACAAACCCTTCGTGAATATATTGTTAGAGTTAGTAGCGCTAGTTTGGTTTAAGTATTAGTTTAACAAAACACTTGACTCGGCTAACCTAACATTCGTTTAGCCATCCAATAAGTTCTCTTCATTAAGTATTAGTGTATGTACTTAGTTTTACCATGTACAGTAGAACCTCTATTACAGGCTGACCTCGAATAACCAAAAATTCGGATAATATGGTGGTTCGTGGGAAAACAAATAAGTTGTAATTTCTCGTGTAATTTACGTCTTTGTAGGCTCATTTGGAGCCATGATAACTTGAAAATCTATTTTATTTGGCTTTAAATAATTTAGTTTTAAATAATTAAAGTTTAACACTAACTAAAAACAAAATGCAGTAGTAGCAGGAGGAAAAAACAACGCATTGGAAAGGATGGTGAGTCATAAAGACGATGCCGTATACTTCCCAGTTCCCAGTGGAAGTAAAGTCAGTTAAAGCATTTTTTATTATTCAAATTTATCGAAGAGCTACTAAAACTTTAACTGCAATAAACATAAAAAGAAACCTAAAAAACATGGTGGCAAAGTACATATAGAGAGTTAAGTCAGTTGAGCGGGAAAGCGGAAAAAATACTTAAATTTCAACAATTTAAAGAAAATATAAGTTAAGCTTTTGAAGATTTAAGTACTCAATAACATCTATAAAATAAATTTTATTTTGCTATCGAATTCGACGTAACTGACCTATTTCAATCTAAATAAAATATTTGAAAAACAAGTTAAAAACTTCTTACAAAAATTTACCTGACTAATGGTTTACTTTCCTAAATTGGCGAAAAACACTAAATCACAATGTTACCAAAAACCGCTCTCAAAGTGGCAACAAAAACTGTCGTGCCTTTTATATATTACAGAAAATTGGTTCTGATGGAGATAAATCGAGATATTTATGCCACAGAAGACCTTTGCTGTTTAATACTATGCAGTAGGCTTTTATTATTTGATAATTATTAATAGCCAAACATAAATAAAAGTTATTTGCAATGCCAAACTTGAAGTTGCTACATGGTACGATATGTGCTTTCAGACTATATTTATTTTATCCAATTATTTATTTTTTTTTAACTTCCGTTGTGCATTTCATATTTTTTTTTTTTTTTTAAATAAAAGCAATTTGTAGTGTACTCCTATTAAAATTAGGATTAGATTGGATCAAGGATCCAGGTCTATAAATCTATAATTTTATAACAAAAAATATGTTCGCTAACGTAAGCGGAATTTAACGGATATGCACATGCCATGTCATGCACATTGTATTTGTATATACTATCTTCATATCTAACTATCTACTAAATATATAAATCCATCATCAAAATATCGAATACCTACCAGTCTGCCCCTTTCCAAATATATATGATAGATTTCAATGTACTTTTTAGCCTCCCTTCTTTCAATTTTCTGCAAATGCTACAGTAGCTAGACGGCTTGATATTTTTATTTTTGGAAAATTCGCTTCTTTTAATTTTTTTAATTTGGTAATTTCTAAAATGCCGTGGCGGGCATTAAAAACAGCCAGTCTAATTATTGTTAGCTGGAAAAGAAATGATTATTTCTCCCCCTTTCGGCTCCCACTTTGTAAAAAATAATACTTTTCACCTTTTGTAATAATTTTATATGGAGGGTTATTAATACTAACAGATTGGTGACTGAATTACGGTTAAGAAGTTTGTCGGTTGGAACAATTCAAAAATGTTCGAGTTTTGTAAATAATTTGAAAATTAATAAAACAAAATCTTTATTGTATTCGAGATTTTTTCGAAATTATGTAGAAAAAACACGTTTCGTATGGGTTGAGCCTTCATCCTTGAAGGAACAAAATATGCCCATCTTTATTTTGTTCATTTTTGCGAATGCTAACATTAAAATTAATTACAACCCTAATGAATTTAAATTTAAAATTTCAGGTCGCACGTCGCTTGTCCCATTCAAAATAACACAAAACAAAAACCCTTAAATTTTTCGATGCATTTCTAAAACACTCGGTGCATTGTGCTACATTAAAATTAGACGGTGAAAATGCATAATTTGTGCAAACTCTCGCTTTAAAACATTATGTAAGTTTTTTGTTTCCCAGAAAAATGGTATTGTCATACTTTTTTTTTGTATAAATACCTAAACTTGATTAGTTTGAAAACGAATTATTTTCGAAATGTTGTATAATTATTTTAATTAAAAAAAGTATCGGTAATCACAAATTCCAAAAATATCTGAAGTTGCACATCACTATCGTTTAAAAAAAATGTATTTGATTTGTCCCGCAAGTAAAAGCAGCACCCCTGTTTTATTTAGAAAATGCCAAATTCTTCTGCCATCTATGGGAACAGATGATAAGTACGGAAAGAAATTACCTTACTTCCGTTTACAAAATAATATTTGGCTATTGTGGTTAGTTGATAAAACTTACGTCTGAAAATAATTGTAGCTTCATTATGCTTTATTTTATTATTGATTCAAACGTCAAACCTACTTGCCCTACCGTAATTAACTTGCTTTATGTTCAAGCGCTACATGGTGGCTCAACAGTTGAATCAATATTGTTGGAAAGCTCATCGTTGGCAAAACTCTAAAATAACTTTATTGAAGCTTTCAAATCGTTTTACAGTGGCATCTCACAAGAAAAACGGCATATGATTTAGAGAAATATTGCAGAGTTAAAACTGTGGATTATATTTTACGGTAAAAGATATTTGCAGGAGTTTCCGATGACATACTGATTGTATTATTGGTGGCAAATGCGATGACATCTTATATGACCAAAATCCAGGCAATTGTCACCTTCACAACAGATAAATTGTCAATCATCTGATTTTTCTGTTTCACGATAGCGGATAATGTAAGTAAGTACAGAAATTTAAATAAATTAGAATAATTTGTATCCTAGCATTTATTGACATTCCTCATGTGTAGTTTGTATATTTAATCTATTTATCTATTTATTTCAAACATATCAAAATACATAAGTGATAATAAAAATCAAATTTTAACTTTAACCTTGCACACAGATTAAATTTCTAAGATATGCTCTTAAATTTCTTAAAGTAACTTATTTCCACTAAGAAACAAAAGAAAATTTAACCAAATTATCAAATAAACAATTTAAACTGCCGCCAAAAACAATTCAATGAACTAAAATTCTCATTCATTGATTATTATTATTTATTTATACATCAAATAGATTCCACATCCACATCTTCCATTATAGAGTTCAATGTCTTACCGGTACAATCCGCCATTATGTGTTTACACATCAAGCGGTTCATATTCAGTCAGTTTGTACGCTGACTTCAGTTGTGTTTTTCTCTTCGTCGGGTGTAGATGTTGTTATTCGTTTTTCTTAAGCTTGCCAAACTATAGTGTACTATTCCCACAGGAGGTAAATTAGGGAATATTTATTCATTTACGGGTATACAATGCGTCTTATTCGAATGCATACAGGAATATATTGTGTTTCAATTTAGAAAATTTTAAGTTCAGTGTTGTTACATATTTGGGATACTTGTGCATTCGCACTTGCATCCGCTAAAATATGGCGTGCACAGCAGTAATAATAATGAAAGTGCTTTGTGTTTTATATGCAATAGTGAATGTTGTGTATTGCTCACAACAAATTTATGAAAATCATGAGGTGTCGGGAAGTGATGCATTTGCTCCACATGGTAAATGTGAACCAATAACGATATCAATATGCATGGATATACCATACAATTCAACAATAATGCCAAATTTATTGGGACAAACTAGACAAGATGAAGCCGGACAGGAAATTTATCAATTTGCACCGTTGGTAAAAATTGACTGTAGTCCAGATTTGCAGTTCTTTCTTTGTTTACTGTACGTTCCAGTTTGCACTATACTAGACCATCCAATACCACCATGTCGGAGTTTATGTGAAAGTGCCCGCGTATGTGAGGGTGTCATGAGAACATTTGATTTTCATTGGCCCGAAAATTTGGAATGTTCCAATTTTCCAGAAGCAGGTGGTAGTGAAATTTGTGTTGCACAAAATACAACAAATGCTACACCATCACCAACTAGTGTTCATTCGCCGAAGGTGGTCAGTCCGCGAAAAAATAGTATTGTTGGTCCACATCGAAATATCAGATTTGTTTGTCCCGTTCAGCTGAAGACACCGCCTGGATTAGGATATTCGTTGAAAGTCGGTGGAGAGGTATGTTTATAATCTCCAATTATTTCTAGTTACTTATAATCTCAAACTGTGTTAAACTTTCACAACATAACAATAGATACTGAACCCTTTCAAATATAGTTATCATTAGGGACATCTGTACTTACATACAGTCCTACATATTTACATATATAACTCAATGTAATTTGAAGTAATCGATCATGGTTTAACTAAACAAATTTAAAATGGTTTTTTAAAGTTCAGGTAAAAACATTAAACCATGACATTATTTCATGCGTATCCAAAGATAAATAAATTCATAAATAAATACTTAGTAAAACTAAACTAATTCATCGTCTTCACTTCTTCAGGTATACCTTTACGATAGAGAGATGTTTTTTGTTTATAAAATCATTAAACTGGTTCATATAAGTCCAGTTATAATAAATAAGAATAACACATTGCGAGAAGACTACCTAGGTATCCGAGTAGATATCTTTCTACTGTGTTCGTTAATATTTTGAATTATTGCTGCTATTTATTATTTGCTTACCTACATTTCTCATTTTTCAAGAAATTATTTTAGCGAAGCCAGTAAAAAATTCAATAATTATTCTTATTATTTGATGAATAACTCTACTGATACAGTGAAACCTGTCTAAGACGGTATCTCACGGGACGGATATATTTTCCGTCTTAAACAGGTTTCAGTCTTAGGGAGTTTTCACTGTAATATGCTTATGAGCCTTCTAAACTTAATATCAATTGCAATTGACAATGGCATTTACATCAGACAGTGAAACGACAATAAAATGACTACTGTTTTAATGAATTTGTCTCGCGTAAACTTCTATTTTCTTTGTTAAGGCCGTTACGACCAATGTTCCCGTTTTACTCCAAAAGGAGTACTTTTACTCCTTTTTACTATGTAATACTATATGATGACTAGTTAAAATAGTAAGTCATTATATTCTGGTTTTAATAAAATTTAAACTATTTTTTCTCTGTTTAAAGTACATACTTATATTCTAATAGCAATAATTTGATAAAGTTAATCGAATTTCAATTGATAATGGTAAATCGAGAAATCTGTAATGGATATTTTCGACTTCGAAACGTTAAATAGACATTTGACTAATAAAAATGGCTGAAATTAAAAATATTAGTGTCTTTACATTTTCATTTCCGTTACTGTATATAATGTAATATATTTCTCTTATTTTTCTCGTTTTCAAGAATTTCTAATAATTTTAACGTTTCAATTTTTCCGACCCTACTGTTTGCCGTCATTTCATCAAATGAAAATGTAAAGACAGTATGTAAACGCTATGCATAATCTGTCTTGATTAAGACAGTTGTCAATTTACTGTCCTGTCTTCGTTTTACTATCTGATGTTAACGCCTGGTAAGTATGTAGACGGTACTTGCCTACTAATAGTTAAACTATATTCAAACAAACTAATTCAACAAATTAGCGCCATCTTTCAACGAGTCTCACTCGATTTTGTGTCAGTTCCTAACCGCAGTTTATCATATGTACGTTCGAATAAACATAGTACGCACAACCGCAAAAGTGTAAATGGCGCATGAACTTTTCTCTACTTATAACCGTGTTTCTTAGAATTTCGGTTTAAATCGAACACAAATTGTGTAATATAAGAATGTAATTTTATTTTTAGTTTGCGTTAAATCAAAATCATGTATAAACAGAATTGTGTACTTATTTAAAATAACACAAAATATTCTCCAAATTGTGGGCACATGACTAATTCATATATTATCTGAACCAAAATTCAATGATAACCACACCACAGAAATATTCAAATTGTTAACAAAATTTTACATGAAAATGTATCATTTCGGAATGCTTTTCAGTTATACATACTTACATACATAATGTATGTATGTACATTTTTTATTATTTTAGATATAGAGCGATAAATGATACCTCATTTTAACTGAAAACGTTGTGGTCTTTCCATTTTATTTTAAATTTAAACAATTGCCTTAAAAAAAAACACTGTTTCGAAATTCAAAAATCACAAATTACGCAGGATCTTTTATTATTAGACATTTTCTACCTTATGTAAATGAACTTTAGTGTAAGGAAGCCATTAATATGTTTTTAATTACATATTTATTTCATTTATTATTTATTTATTTAGGTATCCATCTAACTAGCGCTAGGATATATTTTTAATCTTCAAATTACATTAAAATAGAAACTTTTCATGTTCATAGAAATTATTCAAAAAAAATACAATTTATTGAAATCGATGCATGGATGAAGCGAGTATGCATGTGTGTAGGAGGTATGTTGATCCGATTATCGGCTATTAAAATTCTACAAATAAAAGGTCTAAAAAGCTTCTTTAAAGTAGAATATACTACCTTAATACAAACAAACATCCCTGTACTAAATTTCCATTTCGAATACTTAAATTCCAAATCCATTCCATACACTAAAAAGTTACGACGTATCTTCATAAAACTTTTTACACATTTTCCGTAAAGCTCATAAAATAAAAACTGAGAGTTTGGTGGGGGAGGGGATGGGGGGTTGGTGTGTGGTGGCTGGTATGGTATGGTAGGTTGACACAAAAATTATAATAAAATCAAAGCTCTCTTGTTTTGCATCTTTGGTTGATTGTTCCCTGTTTGCTTAAATTCTTATATAAATTCTTGTAAAAGTAAATTTAAAAGAAGCACACTCCATTCGTCTTTGTACTTACTTACTCACTTAGAGCAATTTTTGTTGTTGTTGCCTTTTTCCTCTTTTCTTAAAAATAATTGATTTTGATTACGCTTTGTGTAGTTGTTTTTGTTTTTTTTTGTTTTTTTGGAAAATATTTATCAATTTTCATTTTGTTTAATCAAGTTATTATAAATTGTGTTACTGGTGTTTTGTAAAATCTAAAAGGTAGTGTTATTGTACCCTAAAATTGGCTTTTATTTAACGAGCGTCTGTTTCATCCGATGAGCAATCTGTTTTTATTGTTCAATCAAATAAACTGGCTTTGTCTTACGTTCTATGTATACTTACTAACATAAAATATAGCGTTATGTACAAAATGGAAAATAGCAAATCTCTAAACAAATGGTAATGCAAAGGGTTGGAGTGTATAGAGTTATAAAAAGGGTTCTGGTTGTGGTGAGCTTTGATACCTACTTATGCAAATAATGTCGATTAAGCAAAAGCACCAAATTAAGTTTGGAAAGATAAGAATATTTTTCTATTATAAAATTTATCTTTAGCAAGACAAATAAATACTTAGTTATTATCTTAAAATCTGCTTTATATAAGGGAGGAAATTTTTGATACATTTTTCGGATAATTTTCAAAAATAATTTTGAAGAATTAACTGAATTGATTTTTATTAAAATTTAATTTTTTTTGAAAACACTCTTTTTTAACGTAAAATAAACGTATACTAAAATCATCAATTCAGCTTTCTATTAAGCAGACCAGACGTCCTCCTTTTTTCGACTTTGTCCTCCTTAAAAATTGTGTCCTTCTTCACCCAATTTAATTTAATAATATTAATAACATATTTAATGTGTCTTATATGTAAGTACATCGTAACTATTGTATTATTATTTAGAGGTGATCGATGCACCTCGACCTTTATGTATATCTATTGTGCTTCACTTCTTACTTCTATTTCTATGAAACCCCTTCATTACCTAAAGTACCTCTTCAAGGTGAGTATCTTTTAGGATCTTGAGTGATTAAGCGGTGATTCCCCAGATGATCTCTCCTGTTAAGGTGGATGGCTCCGCATTTTGTATATATATATATATTGGGGTGTCTTCTGCTTCTTCGCAGCAACTGCACGTGCCGTTTTCTTCCATACCTAGCTTCCTTAGATGTCCCTTCAGTTTGCAATAACCTGTCAGGACTGTTTTTTGAGTAGTACTTTGGACTTGCTCAGCTTAGGAAGTTCCAATTATTATTTGAATATTTTTATTAGGCTAATTTTTTGATCGAATCGCCCTCCTTTTACATTTTCAGAATCTGGTCATCTTATTTCTATCATTAAAGATAAATTGATGACGGATAGATCATTTCAATAGTAAAAGATTTGATTTTTCCATTTAAGGATGAAAAACATAATGGTTTTATGAAGCATATAAAAGTGCACGGTCAAAGTATCCGACTTATTTTTAAATAAAAACAAATATTATTGCTTTGACCGTCGTTATATACTTAATACCATAAAAACGTTACAAGCGATATATCGTTATATCCCATAGATTCTTGTAAAATAATATGTACATAGGTACTTGTATACATACTTACCAAATGTTGAAGATATGGTCGTTATATCCGGTGTCATTATAAACGATTTTCACTGTTTGTATAAAATAATTGTCCACTCGTACGTTGGCTTCGTATGTATTATGTATTCTAGGATGTAAGTACATACTTAATATTTTTATGGTAAATAGCATAACGTAATTAAACCTTTAATAAAACTCATTACGTATAAAACATAATTACGACCTATATACATATGATACATGATTACTTATGTCAATATATATATAAACTACTGAAGTAGATCTTAATTACTTATAAGAAAGTAAGTATATTTATTTAAGTAGTTATATTAAGAATTAGCAACATTTTATTTTAATCAATTAATCAATGACCAACTTACTTTTCGAATATTAATAACTAAATTAACAGGGCGGCAAAAAGATTAAAAATTCAGAAATATTTAAAAAAAAGTATAATACTTTACTTGCATGTACTTAAAATGAAGTAAAATTAAAGAGTCTTTCGGTCAATTAGTTTAAAAACATAAATAAAGTAGGTACCTACCTCATGGGCTGGTACTTAATCACTTATATACTTATATAATATAAAATCTATTCCAAAAAATGACTCGGAATGACTAACCACTGAAATGACGCAAATAACATCCCAAGAATGACTTGATTACGATGGAGCAAATCACTAAAATACCTAATTCTTGGGACATACTTACGGTATATTTGTGGAATTTCGTGTAATTCTTTAAACCAATTAATTCCGTGGAACAACTTTTTACGAGTGATTACCCCCTCAACGTTAACATACAAAATATACAAAAAAAAAGTTAGATAAATTACTGCACAAAAACATACTTCGTATAAGGAGTTAAAACACAATTATGATCAATTTTTTTTTATGTTGTTAAGTAAATTAAGTACCGCCCAAAATATTACATATTGTAAGTAATCGAAAATAAAAAATTCTTACAAAAATAAAATAACATCATGCTGCTCAAACTTACATGCATACACAGGAATCCGTGTAATTATGATCTTTCGAACGGTAGCACAAAACATTATACTCTTTTATAACAAACTGATTAATATTTTTTTTTCATAAGGGGTGTGGCCGATATTGAGTTAATCTGCTTAAACAACGACGTTAAATTATTTATTTATTTTTATGAAATAAAGATATCTTTATAGCATGTACTTATTTATTTCTAGGTACTTATACATATAATGTGAGTTATTCTCGTAAATTTATGTACACACGAAATTGTTACAATAAAAACCATTTTGACTCATTTTAACATAATAATTACCTTATTAATGAAATATTGGGGATCAATCTATAGGCACAATGCAACGCATCGTTTCTTTCTGTTCTATTCCGTTCTGTCCTGTTCCGTTCTGTCCCGTTCCGTTCCGTTCTATCTAGTCACAATGACAACGTTCCGTTTCGACAATAATAAAATAATAAAGCAAAATAGAATTTATGGCGCTCGTTATAAAGGCTCTTATTTATCCTTACATCTTCAATAAACTCCTCATTATTTTCACTGATTATTTTTTTAAACCGAAAAAATGTAATACACAGCTTTGACAGCCAAATTGAGGTTATGTGTTCTATTCAATTCTGTTCAATTTTAATTTTTAAAAACTCTTGACGTAACGTTCCGTTCATTGAACATTGTTCTTACGCTCACAGTTTGGTGCGTATTATTTACGGGAATAACCGACATTATTTAATATTACGCAAATAATTTACGTTTGAAACTTAACGCCATACTTACAAAAATATTGCTCAACCCTAAATATACCAATAGGTTCTCCATAAGGCTATAACACAGATGGTATCTACTTTTGTTGGGCAGTTTTTATGCAATGGCATAAAAAATTGCAAGGGGCGTTCATAGAAGTAAAAAATGTTGCAATGCTATTCACAAACAAGATGCTGTTTTTTTTTTGCTACATTTTCGTTTTAATTTTTTGTTATTATTTTGTATTATTGTCACTGAAAAATCATCATAATGTTATTTATTTATTAAGGGATTACAATATGTCTACGTAATAGCTTACGTACGATATTAAGTACCAATATAAGTATGTAAATATTAAAACTTAACTTACGTAATGCAAAGGCATGTTTTCAGAAATATATAATAAAGAAAATGTTGTACAACAAATTTAAATTGGCCATTCAGAAAATATGTACATTAAACAGCACTTGCCACCCTATCCTTTGTTATATAAGTATACGATAAAAAAATAATATCAAACTTACTTAAGTATTGTAAGTTTACCGGTTTTTTTTCTTCACAAAAAGTTGCTTTCCTTAGGCATAATTTAATTAATTGTATGTACTTATGTAAAAACTTTGAGAATTGCCTATTTCCTCTAAACTTTGTAAAGTTGTATTTGAAGTAGTTAGGTATAGGTACTTACTTGACAGTTACACACATAAGTATTTGAAACCAATATTTATTTTGACTTACCTACTTGGAAAGAGTTTTTTTTTTTTTTTAAAAAACGTTGTTCTAAAATATATTTGTATGCAACGTACACATAAGTGCTGTAAAATATTGAGAATATAATTCCATCGAATAATGACCATTACTTTTGTAAGTTTGTAGGTTAGTTGGTACATGCATAATTGACAAAGCCTTATTGCCCCTGTGAATTGTTAAATAATCTCGAAAATAATTGGGTAAATAGGTTCAGCATAATATATACACACAGCTACTTAAATCTCAGAGGCGATATTAAACAAAATTATTCATTACAGAAGTTTTGATTAACGGCTTACCCATTTTCAAGTAAGTTAACGGTGTAGTTAAAAGTATGACCATCATCCCACCCATATTTATACTGTATGTAGATGTACTTACCTCTGTATAGATATAAAATGTATGGGAACATTGAAGCAGATTGAAGTATTGAAAAATAAAATAATTGCATTAATGGGATAATTAGTTGCTTACTAAGTAATATTTCGTATTTTTATTTTTTTTTTGCTTCCACACAAACTAAATAAATAATTGCATTATTTTAACGAAAAAATGTTTACAATTTAGCATGCGATATTTTGTGATTGCTACACGTTTTGGACAGTTTCCATTATAAAAATGCAAAAACAATTTTGGCGATAAGTTTCTCTTGCTAGCCTTGATCGTGTTAAGTTGAAATTTTCACAATTTAAGTATGAAGATTAAGTATTTTTTCGTTACTAGTGTTTTGGTTAATAACTAAACTTACTAACTCATTGATGATAGTTATACATATACTTATACTGGATTAACCCTATAAGCAAAGTATGCACGTGCTTAGTGCATCAAAGAATAATCTAATTTATAGCCATTTACAAAATGTAATGAAAAATGAAATGTTTATAAAGCGCTCTTTCTTGTATTATAGTATCATGTTTATCCTTAAAAATAAAGTACACTGCTCGCAGATTGGAAGCTATATTCAAATTTTGAAGAAGTCGGCATGCATTTCAAAAGACGTTCTTAGTTTAGTTGCTAACTGTTACTGTTTAATTGCATGTGTATTCATAACTAGTGTTTCCAATCCCGGAATTCTGGGATTTCGACTCAAAATGTTATCCCGATATTTTTGTTTATCTAATCCCGGGATTAAGTTATTATATATTTTCAGTAAAAAAAATTAATTTTTAAATTTCGTGGTACCTATTGCTTTTAGTAGCCAATTGATCAAAGCCAGCGTCGATAACCAGTTTTGCAAACAGGGATGGTAAAAATAAATAAACTATAAGGAAAAAGATGAATCTCAAAAACTGATACGCTGGAAACACTCAATTTTTTTAGGTCACTTTTGTTTTTTATTATTTACATAATTGTTATTACTAAAGTTATTTTATTTTCGCTTTTGTTTAAAAATTGTATTTAGGTTTTTAACAATTTATAAATATCGAGATCCCGATATTTGCATTTTTAAATCCCGTAATCCCGGTATTAAAAAAACCATTTCGGGACTGCAAACACTATTTATAACCTAATTATGGTTTATTATTGTTTTAATATTTTGAAATACATGTGTAAGGGGGGCACCAAAATTAGTTAGTGCTTAGGTCATCTAGGGGCCTTAATTTGACCCTGTCCCTATATGTATTGTATATGTATACATAAGTATATATATTATTCGATATCTTTCTGTTCAGCAAAGCCTTAAATCAGATAATTTTTTACGAGCATTTTTAAACCCTAAGTATGTCCACAATAAATAACAGGTTGTGGTGATGTCAAATCGGTCTTATGCTTAATGCTAAAAGTTCAACTATGTATAAAAAAAAAATCACTATGTTTTAGAAAAATTACGTTTTCTCAACCTTTAAACTTTTACCGAGACTTTTATATAAAAGAGCTTTTTTTACACTCCATATCACAAGAAAACCTTCTGGCACTTTTCATATAACTTCAGTATTGATTACAAACTTTGGTCAAAGTATAAAGGAAAAGTGGTTGATAGCACAACCTCTAGCACAATACATTTATTTTCCGAGAGAATTGCACGAGCGAATATAAATACATACATCTAGTGTTCGTATAAATACAAAACATGGTGCAAACTTAACACAAGACAAACTGTCTGAAGAGAAGTGTTAAGATTTCACTTATTTGTTGATTAAGTTTTCAGATACCTACATACATATATAAGATGAGAGAAAGTCTTTGATCAAGCACTTACTTTTGTACATATACAATGTACTTATGTATGTACAATTGTACATACATTCTTATGCCATTTGCTTTTTAATAGCAGGTACAATTTAGTTTTAATCTGTACGTAATCAATCAAAACACCCATTTGTCAACGTTAACGTTTAACACAGATCAAATCATATTACGAGTAAAATAACCTTTTTGTCTGATATATACAAAGCTCCTTTTTTTTAGCTAGAAAATTCATTTTGCCAGAGGACTTGTCGTTATTTGCTCAACTGTTGTGTCCATTGCATATAGAGAAATGTTTACAGTAAATTATGCGAGAGTACATTTTTTACCTGAGGGTGTAAAATTTTTTTTTTTTTTTATTATTCATTTGTAGAATTCATGACTGCCAGGCTTTTGATTTGTTAGTACAGACTACAGAATAATTTTCTGTCCTGCCTTTGTTCGGATTGTCTTTTTAGAATTTACTAAACATTTTGTTAAGCTCACATCATGGATATAAATGTAATTTATCATATGGTATGTCGGTGCATATGTATACTAAGTTAAACAAAAAAGTAACTTAATTTCTAAATATGAAATAGATATGTAGGTAATTGAAGATTACAATCATCATAACATTTTGTGAATAGAAAGTTTTGACAGTTAAGGATTAGTAGTAAAGAAAATTTGTGAAGCCAAAAAGTTCAGAAAAATAGATTAATGTTTTCATGACACATGCAATCATAACATAAGTATTGTATATGTATATGTTGCTAATATGTACTTCTTAATATAATTTCATTTAAAAGCAATCAGTAGATCAAGTCTGCGTAGCAAATAGCAATATTGCTATTTATAGAAACTCTATTTGTACCTATACAAAATTTCTTTATTTGTATATATTTGTATTTTTTTTATAAAAATATTTTTAAAAACAATAAATTGAACATCGCAATATGTATACTTTGAGCTTTTAACGCGTATTGTAATTCCTTAAAGTTTAAAGCTGTCAAAATAGCTAAATTAAATAAACAAAAATTAAAGCTTTTTAAACAAATTAGTACATCTACTAATACATTAAGGAGAAATAGAAACTATTTCTATCTTGAATATTACTATCCGCGCAGAGTTGACCTACAGATAATAGTTATGCATATTAACATATTGAATAGATTGCTTCTGCCTACAATTGACTGCATGGTTGCAATTTTTCAGCCAGACTTTTTAAGTAGCCACTATTCTATTTGCCCCATGATTTAATGTCAAAACAAATTTTTGTCGTTTTATTTATTTGAATAACGAGTCATGTCGTTTACATAATTTTTGCTAGTTTCGCTAGCGTTACCAAATAACTTTTTAATCTGAATTATTAAGAACCATTGTGCAATGTTATCTTGACGCTCTAGACAAAGATTCATTTTTGAGTTTGCATATTTTCATCTTAGTGCTTACTTACATCATGAACTTATATGTAAATACATATATATTTTTTTTTAGTACTTAGTTAAATGAATATCATTACCCGCAATATGAAGTTTGTGTAGTAGACAGAAAAAAGAGTTTTAAGTATGTACTTACGCAATCGAAAACTAAATTATATTTTTAAAACATCGCTTTCAGAATGCTAAAAACGTTTACCCCTTATATATACGAATAGGTACATGAGCAAGACAAGAAAATAAAAAAAAAAAAAAAAGGAAAACGACTTAAACATAATTTTGCATAATTTACACTGAGACATCTGGTACAACACCCTACGGCAACTGACGTACTTACCAAACATATAAAATAAATTTTTATCGTTTTAATGTCGAAAATGTGAAAAGGTAATGTCGTAGGAGGTACTATTTTTTAATACATTTTATTTGTCATTTTTTTCTTTTTGTCAAACGGACAGAAATCTATAACATCACTTTTGATATTTTTATACACTTACTAATACTAATTAATAATAATTAAGCAATATTTGTAACCCCCAAACTTCTTTAAGAATTAAATATTCATTAAGAGCAAGTGTTTTTATCTTAACCTTTATATCAAACTAAATTAAGCAGACATATAATTTTGCACTGAATTTATAAAGATATAGAATAGAGTTTAAATTATCCAATTATTCTTTAAGAGGAAGTCTTGAGATTAAAAGCAAATCAAAGTGTACTTATAAGTTGGTTTTGATTTGTGAAAATTGTTTCGTAATGAAATAAAATCGTTAAAAGAGTTGAATTCCCAGATAAAATAGAAATATTGGAAAATAACGCTTCGTTTAGAGGACAGGTTATTTATAGCGTTCGATTTCATAACGTATGTACGTTATAAGTACGTAATTGAATATTGACAATTTTTAGCATTTATTTAGCCTTTTTAATCATTTTTTATTTGGTTGATGAATCACGGTAATTGTGTAATTAATTTAATTGTATTTTATTTACAACTTTGTTCACGTCTATTTTGTCTGTACAATAAATATAATTGAGTAAATTGAATACAAATGAATAAAAACTCGAGAAATAAAATGAAATTGATTGCAGCACCATAACGGTAATAAAATCTTAATTTTTGTATTTTCTATCTACTTAATTGTTGTCATATTAATTTTTTTTACATTCCGACTATCTATAAATGAATAGTTTATATCAAAATTAGGTGCGCACACACTGTACCACTGGCTCCCCTATCAAAATTGTCAACATTTTAGTTTTACTTATTGCAACGTACTTATTGCAGACGAGAAAATTATTTTTTCTCTATTCTAATCTAATAAGTATTAGTTTAAAGTTAAGCGTACTTAAAATTTTTAAAACTCTATTTGATGAACAATTTAATTTCATGGATTAAGTATATGCCTTAATTAAAAATTCGTGTGTTCATAAAAAAAATGCAAATCAACAAATATACTCGTACTTCATTTACATGAAAAGCTGTCAACATTTAGCGCAAATGTTGTGTGGGTGTATATAATTGTGATTTTGACATAGCAATTAAGTTGAAATCCATTATTTTTTTCAAATCGATTTTGGTTGATAGTGTAATTTCATATGATATTTTTATGAAGTAATCAACTTAAAGATGGTTGTTTTTAAGTTTTTTGTAGCCTTACGATAAAAATTGTTTCCTAAAATAAAAGAATTAAGTATAAGTAGTTTTAAATACTTTAGCTTACCAATATTTTTGTTAGTAAAATTGACAGCTGGCTACTTACTTATTAAATTATATTGAATAAAACTGAGTTATAAATAATATTAATTTGTTATGTGAAGAAAATGTGAAAAAAATCATAGATTAGTAATAAAAAATAAGTAATTTGATTATCTATAAACTAAACTCAATCCTTAAAGGGCTACAATTGATTTAATCTAATTTTCACCTATTTTTCCTAATATTTTAACACTTAAATTTTATTAAATATCCATTCGGGTATTGCATAATAGTCAATTGAATTGACTAAGTCTTGAAAATGTTCGTTTCGTTTTTGTGATTATCTAATTTTATGAATTTAATAATCCTATACTTAAAATCCATTTCGGCCTCGACTTCGTCACATAGTACATATAGGGAGCAGGCATATCAGACCGCTCTCAAACTCTATTCAGCAACGATGGTCATATATGGGCAAAGGTATTCAGCCGTTTATGTATACAAACAAAATTAGGTCATATTTGTAACCTATTACAATTACGGCAGTTATTTTACGTTATCAAAGGAAGTAATCAATAGTTCGTATTCTGTGTGTGATTATTTCTATTTCTAATCATATTTATTGTGAAACGTAAAACTCATTTGGTAGTAAGTAGTAGTAATATTTTTGAAAAAAAATTAAATTTTATATCACTTTGACGTTCATTCATTTTAAGTTATAATAATCATTTTAACATAATTATGGTGGTCTGGTACCATAATCGAATAAAAATAATATCCCTTGGTGAATTGAAAGGAAATTTTGACATTTAAAATACGATTTACTCATACATACAAAAACCATTCTCCGGGCGTTAAACAATATGCAGTGTGGAAGAGGCTTTACTATCAGCATATAAGAAAACCGAAAAAATAATCTACCGCCATAATCTGCAGTACTCTGCCATATTTATTACTTATAATATAAAATGAGGAACAATCACAAATTTGGAATATTTTTGTTTACCAATATTTCTAAAAATATTTTTTTTTAAATAAAATATTGTCCCTGTCGCAAATAATTTTCAAACCCTCTTAAACATTTTCCGCTTCTGTGAACGCCTAATGGGGATTATCAATCTTCATACTTCAAAGTATATTTTAAAAATATGGAAATATTGATATGCGCTCGGTGTAACCATCACAATCAATCAATCAAAATTTTCCTAAAAAAAAATGTTTTGTTATTCAAAAATATATCACGTTGGCCTTGTTTTCGGCAAACATTATCGCTGTTTTTGGTTACTATCCATCTACATATACCAGGGTTGCGTTCATAGCAACACTGAAATAAATAGTAACTTGGATTGTATGTATGAATGTATAGAACACTAAACGACAAGTACATTTTATTCAGCTCTAATGTACGTAACTGCGTACGTAGAAATAAGAGAATTTGTCATAAAGAAATATGATTGATCAAATTTGTATTTTGTGTGCATACTTAAGTATAAAAAATAATATTTCTGGATCATTAACTTTAAACTAAAAATATCCTTATTGTGAATTTTTCTTCTTCAAATTATTTATATCAATTTCTAAACAACATAGTAATAATACACAATAAAAAACTGAAAACACTTGTCAAAATGCAAGAAAGTTTAACAAACTTTCTAATGTTCGAAAATTTCTTATGTTGCAGAAATAATGAACTGGAGTAAGTACTTACTTATTAAAGTGTTCTTATTATTTTATTTCTCGATTTTAGATTTAAAAATTTAATGGTAAATTGACTTAAGAAGGTAAGCATGAATGGCAAATAAAAAAGTGATATACAAATTCATCTGTCATATTACACAGTTTTTGAAATTTACTAAATTTATACTTTATTGTCGCTATGAACGCAACCTAGAAAAGAATGGGTTCATTTATCAAATAAATATTGGAGCAATTACTGAATATGCTGCAATGACATTTAATATTAGTGGATTTGTGGTTTTCATAAAATGATTTGTAAAATTTATTGGTAATATTTTGATCTAATTAAATGGAATAGTATTATTATTCATTATAATTTTTAATCTAGTGTCGGCTATCGGGTTGACATTACTTATTTCCTATTATTTGAAAATTATTGTGAAATAAATATTATGTAAGTAGATACTTAATAGTTTAAGTAAGTGGAGAAATATAATTTGGAATGTAAAATTCCGAATTTCAGTCATGAATTTTTCTTTTTCAAATTCAGCCATTAGATTACAAAAATATCACGCGTTACTCAAACCCACCCTTTTTCCTACTTATTTAAGTACTTACTAACTATAGCGTCAATCGTTGATGAGCCGCTAATCTATTTGTTTATGGGCTTTATGCCATCATAAATTCAGGTATTCATCCATCATTCAAAAATTTGTTTTCATCGTGAAGTTTTGAAGTGTGTGGAAAATTGTGTTTTGTTTTATACAAAATAGCTAGATAACGTATTTAAATTTTTTAGTTTAAACTAAACGTTTTTTTTAATTTCTCATTAATTTTAATAAAATTGAATAACGTGTAAACCTCACATCTGACACCAAATAGTTGTCTTGTCAATTATAATGAGATTCTGTCTATATTAAGTAAAAAAGACATTAATTTATAAGTTTCACTTTATTTTAAATTCTGGATTTTTATTGTAATAAAAAAGTCAAACACATTTTAACTATAAATTGGGGCAGACTTTCTATCTAAATATTGTTTAGGCGAATTCGTTTGATAATACATTTTTTTTAAGAAACAAATTGTGTATTGTTTTAATTACAATTTATAGTTCAACAGTTCGTTAAATAAATTGACATCAAAGAATTATCTTTATCTGTTATGCCATCAAGTGCTATCAAGTGTTTTTATAGCTAATAAAATTTGTTTGACTTCTAATAAAATAATATAATCAATTTTAAGAAAAACATATGAACTGAAACGTATGATGTAGATAGCACAGTTTTATTTAGCCAGAAAAGAAATATGATGATTGTTTTTTTCACCTCAATTTAAGGCACTTTAGACAAAACTAATTAAATATTACGAAAATAAAAACTTAATTAAGTACTTATAAATGAAAACTTCTGACCGTACCATTACGTATGCATATAATATTTTGTTATTGTATGAGCAGTAATATTTGTTTATACATTTATAAGCACTATCTTGACCGATTGATAAAACTTTTTACAACCAAATAAAATTTTAATATACAAAAATACATTTAAGTATATTCTAATTAAAATGGATTCAAATACTTAAATTCCAAAAAACACTTTAAGTAAGTATGTAAGTACCATAAATAAATGATCGCACGAATTTAGCAAATACAAAAACTTATATATAAAATTATAAAATAATCATACCAAAAATCAGTAATTATTTAGTAACTTTGATTACACACGAATTAATTGTACCGGAACCGGTTCCAAAAATAAGTGTTGTTTTTTGTAAATGTTTGCTTTAAAATAAATAAATAAATAAGGAATTATTTTATTTAGTACTTAAGTACTTAAGTTCATTATAAATTTTAATGAGATATTTTTTAAATAATTATTAAGTAAGTACATACAAATTTAAAATATTCTTTTGAGTGCATTTTTTTTATAAATTATTTCACTATGAGTCTATTGTATAAAACTCCAGTTACAATACTTCAATTTATATATGACAAGCAGCGTTTGAACTATTTGTTGTTTTGTTCGAAAACCCTTTAAATTCTGGCAATTTTGTTGAAATTGTTGAAATATAAATAACAAATTCTAATTAAAAGTACCTAATATGTATGTATAATCCCATTTATTTCTTATACATATGTATAGCAATTACTCAAAAACAAATTCAAAACAACTCACATTTTCCACTTTCCAAAGCTTTCAAATTAACAACAACTTTGCTTTAACTAATTATAAAAATACTTAATTGAATTTTGAAACAACTGCAATTCAGATATGCATTAGTACACTCATGCACAAATTGTGAAACGGTTTTCTCTGCACTATACAGGTACTTAGTTTTAAAAAAAAAGAAAAAACAACAACTCTACTAAATGCATTTTACAAGAATAAAGTGCATTCAAATTTGTTTGGCATGGTAGTGACGATGGCGTGATAAATGTATATTAGAAGTAGAAAATCAGTCAAGCAAAAATGTAAAAGCAATAAGATAAGATGCATCTCAAATACAAAATAAATACATACATAAGAATCTGTTCAAACCCATTAAAACCAAATTATGTACCGACATTATACAATACTGCATATATACATACATATGCAATATATATATGTATGTACATAAATGTCTACATATACGCAATGTACATAATAACAACATATATTCACCATTTAATTATCTATCGTAGCAATTTATTACATTGTAAAAAACATTTTTCTTTACCGTATCAATGCCATGTATTTTAACGTATAATATGGAGCAATAAATCGATATTAATTGTGTAAACTGCAACATGAGCTTCGCGTTTCGTATATTATATGGCTTCTTATATACAAATATTATAGCATTATCGACACAATAGTACGATCGATAGTACGTAACTATACAAAATGTTGAATTTAGCATGTTGCGCTAATGCTTGAAATTGACATCGAAAAGAATTACTTACATATTGTTGAATTGAAAATTAATATTATTAATTGGTTTTTCAATAAATGCATTTATATATTATGTATCTGGTAAATAGTTTCAATTTAGTACTTCTGTATTCCTCTTGGGTATTTAATTATTTATGATATTATACTCGTATTACATTAAATTTAAACTTCGGCACGTTAAATAAAAACCCCATTCATATTGAAAATGTATGGGTCTTAAAGGGTCACCTTTTTCAAAAGAAATTATTTGACAAAAAATGCTGGAAATTTCAAATAAAATAACGAGATTTAGGTATGTGTCAGGAAAATTTGAAATAAATTAAAACTAAGTACTTATAATAATAAATAGTGTTTCCTGTACGATGCAGGATAGATTTTCCAAAAAATTCTTTTGATTATAATTTCTGTATACTACTTACTTATGATGGAACGTTTTAAGATCAAATTCAACATAATCCATTATTAAGGTAAAAGTAGGTATTTTTTTAAAAAAAATAATCGTTGGTTTTTTTTCCCTTTTTTTAAAAAAAAAAAAAAATTGTTAAACAAAAAATTAATGATACTTATAAGAAATACTTAATTATTTTCTTATTTCTTCTTACCTATTAATAAAAAAATGTACGTATAACCGTGATACAAAATCTGGGATGTACTTATAACCGCGACTCTAGGTTCCGTTTTCGCAATAAATATTGATTATACGTATTATTTCGAATTTAAAGCCATAGATCTTAGATTTCTTAAATCTATTTAATAAAGAATGGACGGGTGATGAAATGATAAATAATTTATTAAAAAAATAGTATATTTAATTTCGATTTTATAACTATTGCGAATTAAACCAAATCTTACCTATGCACATTCCGCCAATTTTGATATTTTATTTAATCAAAAAAACTTTTAATTAAAACTTAATTTTATTAAATGAATATACATTATGTAAAACATTTGTGTTTAAAAGAAAATTCCAAGAAAATATCATACTTACCTCAACATTAAAAAAAATTTTGCAAATTAGTTGAGCTTTTTCGTGTAGATATGATTTTTTTGATTTTGTTAATTTAAAATTTTTTTTTACAAATTCACCTCTAATTATCCAAATGCCCTATTTGACCTTTAAGAAAAAAATATACATAGCAATTGTGTAAAAATGACCAAAAAACATTAGTTTTTTTATTTTTATTTTTTTTTATTCGTACTTAATGGGAAACAAAATTAACATCATTTCAAAATTTATTTAGAATAAGTAGAAGTTAGCTATGTGACCCTAAAGATTTATTAAATTAAAGATTATTTTGTAGACGTTTTTTATTACTTTCCTTTCGATACTTACCTACGAATATGAGAACAATTTTGCCTGTTTTAAGAACTTTATTTACAATCATACATCAAGTCCCAATTGATGGCAATCGAATGTTTCCAGTCAAATTATTTCAGCTCAAATTTCCCATAAGTTAAGCGAACGTTAATTTTCTTTGTTAAAAGAGTATAAGAAAGTACTATTAAATATTGTCAAATATAGGCCAAAGAACAAGAAATCGAACAATTTATCTTATTGAAAAATTCGGAATCGAGTAGTAAAAACCATATTAGGAGTTACATAAAACTATTACTTTGGTAAATACAATGGCAACTAGACCAAATAAAAACTCCTGAAATACTATAAATTCCCACATAAAAATCGAGCTTTGTTTTATTGTTTCGACGTACTCGTTTCGTACATAAACGCTAAAAATAAATTGCGAAAACATGTTACATTTCTTTTATGTGAAAATCGAAGTACAAAAAAGATTGTGCCTAGTCTGTTTTCCAGGCCATTGATGCTGTAAAGTAAGTTATATTATTCTATCTTCCTACATACATATATCTATGTACAATGTACTGTACATACATAGGTAGGTACCTTTCTATACTAAGTACACCTATATACTACTTGTAGCTGTATCCAACAGCAATTTATATTTTGGTATTTTACAGACTTAAAAATAAAAATCAGGTAATATTTTACTTTCATGTGCTCATAATTATTTTATATCAACAAGTACCTACTCTCTCTCTCTCTCTCTCTCTCTTTCTCTTTCTCTTTGTATTATGTAATAAATAGGTATTTTCATAATATATACTTACTTATATTATTTAAATTTCACTAGCTAATTACCAATTAATTCAATATTTTCCGCTACCATTTGTTTTATTTAATGACCAATTAACAAATCATCTCAATAATTATACCATTATGTACACAGTGTACACAGATTAATAATTAATTTCACTTTTTGTTTAAAAAAAAAATGAAAACACCAAATTTATTATAACATCCCAAATTATAATGTATGTAATTTTTGATGGCGTGCTTTAAAATCAGAAGAGCGTTAAAATTTTGTAAATTCCCTCTATTAATACTTACTTAGTTTGTAATTTAGATTCAGGAAAATATAATAGAAATATACCTAAATAAAATAGTAATATATATTATGTAGGTAAGACTATAGACATACTACATAATACTTAAATTTAATAAAGAGCTTAGATATTTTGTGTGTAGTTTTGTCTATAATATTTTAGATAATAGAGGTACATATTATAGATATGGAACTATAAATACTTAGTTTCATAAGTACCTAGTTATAAAAAAGACAAACCAATCACGCACACGAAGGTGTCGTTAAATACTTAGTGAACCGATCATTAAATAATTCGTTTTGTTGTTTTAATTGAAAGATAAGTATTTAAAATTGTTTTACTTTTAAATCTTAAAATATTAAAATACATTAATTCAATATGTATACATACATAAGTATGTGTAATGCACTTACGTCGTGATTGAGAAATTGACTAAAATGCTTAATTAATTTATTATTCTTTTTACTATTTTTTTTTTGCATTTTATGTACATTTTTGTCGTATCGATTATTTTAACCCTAACCATTTATAAAAGAATTCAAAATTTTCCAAAATAACTTACATTCTCATCCTGGTATGATTAGGATTTAATAAAGTCGAACAGGCATTCCGTATGTACATATCGATGGTTATTTGTCAAAAGGCCCTAATATCAATTTTTTTATGAAATTTGGTAGTTATGGATATTTGACACTATCGGGCAACAATATTTTACTAAATTTCACGAACAAATATGGTTTTTCCCACTTTCTAAACGGCGCCTTTTTTGTTTTAAATAATATTTAGTTTTTTATTTTAATATTTTTTAAAACTAACCAATGAATGCTTCGATCAAAATTCATTATTAAAAATAGCAAATTTTCACTTTGAAGCTAAAAAAAAAGTTATTTAGTCCAAAAGGTACCTACAACAATTTCTCTACAACTGTTTTTTGGCACATCAAGGAATGTTGATTAACTTTTGATTACTTTTTTAAAAATTTATAATTTTGTATGGCTAAATTTCTTGGCGGTACGTCAACATTTTCGGGGGGGGGAGGGGGAGGTGTGTGGTATGGCGCTTTTGGTGTGGTACTTTTTTCAAAATGCTTATGTCGTTTTCTTCAGATAAATAAAAATCTTAAATGTGAAATTTGTTTTTCTGTATAGTTTTAAGGTTTAAAATTTAAGCGATCGAACATAAAATTAGGATGATATAACAAAAAAAAAGAAAAGAAATGGAAAACCAATACTTTCTCGCCTTTATATTTCATATACGCAGAAGGAAGTGAAAGATACAAATAATTATAATTATATACTTAGTTATTAATATGAATCAAGTGTTTATGGGAATTGAAAAATTAAGACTTACTTTAATACAAGTACGCATGCCAAATATTAAATAAGCAATGTAAATAAGTAAATCAGCTTTAGCTCAAAATTATTATTTGTCATGGTACTTAACGTTAAACAAATACGTGACAAAGCAGTTTTATTATTCAAAATGTACAATGTACATTGCTGATACCATAATAATATTATAAATGAAGAGCTTACAAGTAAACGCTGAGATTGAGTCTTTTCAAAAAAATTCATTACAATACTTATGTATGTACTGTACATATTCTGAAGAACAAAAAATTGAACAAAAGTGGATTGGATCTTATTATATTAAAAATATATGTATACTTACCTACGTATATTTCTTTCAAAGTCAAAAAAAGAAAAAAAAAAAAAAAAAAAACAAGATAAAAACAAACAAAATTTATCAAGAAAACATTAACACCCAAAAACTTTTCAAAGGTTTTTCTACTGAAAACTCATTAATCATAATTTATTTAAAAAAATAACGAGAATTTCTATGCTTTTGCTTTTATCCTTCAATTTATCGTATAAGTATTACGGCCAGTATTATCGTGTTTTTCTGTCTATAAAAAGACATTACAAAAATACTTATATCTATAAATTCTAAGTCGATTAAGATAAAATGAACTTCAATATGCTTGTTTGGCATAAATATTTTGCCCTTTTTTTGTTGATTAAATGTGTTGTTTTTCGAATTCAAAACAATAACAATAAAATTTGTAAATAAGTTAGAGTTGCTAATGTATATCCTTTTATCCTCTATCTATATACTTACATAAGAACGATTTTATCATAATAAATACCTATTTTGAATGGTTTTTTATGTTATCATTATATATTTTTATGCTATTAAGTATTTTGACTGGGGTTTATTCTGGAAATAATATATAAAAAGACGAAAGGCCATTTATTTATAGCAAAATAAACCAACAGAGCATAATATTGAATTAATTTTAGAACCTTAGAAATATTAAAGACCTAGTGCCAGTCTTCTGTCTAGAGATCATTAGCTACATAACATACAAACAAATGAGGTCTTTTGTGCCAATGTGGTTTTAGGATTTAACGATCCGTTTTTATGACAAGTTCTCATTGTGTGAAAAAATGCAGCATTTGAGGTGTTTTTTGTACGAAAACCTTTTAAATGCTCGCTATTTTAACAGAAAATTTTTTGCTTTGAAATATTGCTAGTTATTAGACTGTTTTTGGGTGCAATCGAACTACCTTACCATAGAATCAAATCATGATACCAAAGAAACAAGCTTTGTTTTTCGCTCCATTTGGTTTTGATTTCAGGATCTCCCTTACAAAAGACAACTACTCTATTCAATGAGCCAGCCATTTGGTCTCCTGTAATCTTTATGAAATAATTTATTCATTTTAAAAAAAAAAATATTTGTGACAATAACGAATTTATACTTTCTTATACCAGTTATGGGCATACGCACACGCACACAACAAATTTAATTTAACGAATACAGAGACAATGATCTACACTGGAGAAATTTTATTTTATTTTATTAATTAACTTATTTGAAAGTTCAATTTAAATTAAAAAAAAAAATGTAAATATATTTGTATTATATTTAGTGATAAAGGGCATATCTTGATGAAAAATGAAGCGTTTCTCATCTTTAAATATATTTTCAATGAAAACAATTATTTTACTAAGTATCTACAACGTTTCATTGAAATATTTTTCGGTGTGTATAATTTTATACTTCGTATATTTCGGCGATTTCTATTTTTAATGATGAAGTGTAAGCTTGGTACTCTTTTTTATGGAGAAAATTAAAATGTGCCCAACACTGACTTATACCTTAAGTACTATAATTTTTATTGTCACAAAAATCGATTTATTACCAGAAAGAAAATTAAAAAATTTTTTTTTTTTTAAATTACGAAACTTTTGTAAAATAACAAAATATTTTTGTGCAATTACAAAACATTTTGTAAAATTCTTGTTACTTAATATAATGAAATACATACTTATTTACATATTTTATAAAAAATTAAAATTAATAAATATAATAGAATTTGTGCACATTCACTATTTTGCAAATATGATCAAAAATATAAGTATGTACATATGTACAGTACATATATCTAACAAAACGTTCAGTAAAAAAAATTTGTTTTAAGTATTTACAAAATGTTTGTAATACATATATGAAATTACTTGCTACAAAATCTTAATAAAACGAATACTTATCGTAAATTTAATGAATTAGTAATAAAAGAAACACATTTTTATAAAATTGAAATAAAAATGAAATCGCAATAAAAATGGTTTTGTACATATTACAAGTTTTTTTCACTGTGTTCAGAAATCACCTTCCTAAACCATAGTTTGCGCAGTTGGAAACGTTGTCTCCTTTAATAGCCGACAAATGTCTGTTTAGCTTACAATGCCCTACCAGTACTTACTCCCACATACATAATGTATAACGTGACTAATATGCGACCATTAGTAGATTTAGTCAATTGACTTTTGAGAAACTTTCAAATATTAAGAACCACTCACTTGGAAATAACAAAATTCGTAATTTATTAATAAAATAAAAAAGTAACTTTAAGACAAAAAATGAAATACTTCAATGATCCATTAACAATTAGTTCTTTATCGACGAGCTTACCACTTGTTGTTTCGCAAGGGACGAATATAAAAATTTGGCACCAGTTTATTATGGGCTATTTATTATGCTAATACCTACACTACATATTGATGGCTTATATACAATACCAGCTAACTCATTTTTACCGATTTTTTTTTATTGGATAAAATTGATGTTTATGCAACCCTGCAGCTATGGTAAAATTATCACAAAAAGTTTATTTTAAAAATTTCGTTTTCTTTGCAATGTTTGATCATCTGCCAACTCAATACGCTATACAAAACAATAAAGTTTTTACTGTCTCTTGAAAAGTTGATAAAATGAGTTAGCGGGTATTGTATACATATTGTACATAGTTTTAGTTTCAGTTTTTGGAGACCAGTTATATAAAATAGAGAGTGTCCAATTCTACAAAGGATATATCAGGGTGTGTAAAAAAGGATGTATTACCAATACTTACATACATTTATGAATGGAAGTAGGTACATATCGATGGCCCAATCCTATTTTTTTTCAAAAATACGTTTTTTTGTGCCAACTGTTAATCGAAGTACTTTAAAAACAAGTACAGGTATCCTTCATACAACACGGTTTCACTCTAACATGAAAAGAAAATTGCGGAAATTCTCGTATAACACGGTAAACTATAGGACGGTTTCATTTTAACACGATAAGAAAATTACGAAAATGTATGTAATTGCTCTTAGTATCCTACAACACGGTTTGCGTACAACACGTAATTATGTTGTATCCTATCTACCGTGTTATATGAATGATACCAGTATATAATATAAATTGGTCTAACTATTAATCACTATTAAGTACTTACATTGTGTCTGTATTCTACATAAATAAATTTTCTAGATCTTTTAATAAAACCAATTAATCTAAGTATATTATGTAGCTATACCAATTAAGTTTTAATTAGCAGATAGCGGTATAAACAAAGGCAAATATTGATTCAAATTTCATACACTTATCACATCACATCAAAATATTTTTGGTATTATATTTTTTCCTACGTACTAATCAAGTAGTTATTCACATAAATTGAAGCAAATTATTTTGACAGGTGATAACGATTAGCACATAAACCAAATCAATTATTATGTAAAGCACGCTAGAATGTTAACAGTTGATTATCTTTATTTATCATTGAGTTACTAATTTGTTTTAAGACGTAATCTGGAGATAAATTTAAATAATTATATCGTAAGTATGCAAATTACTGTTATTGAATGAATTGAATGAATGAAAAATTTATATAATCTGTACTTATTATTCTTCATTAAACTATGTTATGTCACAATACGATAGTACAAAAAAATTGCTGTATTTACCTATGGGGATTTAACTTTAATTGTAATCTATACTTAATCCCAATCAGCATAGTATAGTTTTGTTAAACAAAAACATAGAAAAACAATCAAATTAAAATAATTTTTTTAACGAATTACAATAATGTTTTAAAAACTGAAAAAGTAGACATTTGGAGCACCTTTTAAGGGTAAGGGGGGTAAACAGCAATTATAAATTTAATGTGGGGGAAAGTAATGTCGCCACTAAGAAACTACTAGATCTAATATTTTTCTCACTTAATAATAAAGCCATTATTTACAACTAAAGTGTAATTAGGGGCTGTCTGAATGTCGAATATGGTAGTTATGTTATACCCAATATTTTATGATAAGTATACTTCCAGAAAGGACATTTTTGAACACCCTGTTACTTAGTCTAAAATAGACCTCTCTCATATAATCACCTTTTAATGGATTGACATCTTATCCGGGACACCGGACATACTTTACTTATTTAAATATAATATGAAAAAAATTATAAAACTAGATATTAATCCCAGTTCGTTCAGGTTGTGTTTATAAATTTATAAAATAAATTTATAAATTGCATAAAAATAAAAATACAAGTATCCCTCGAGTTACGCGGTACTTGAGTTACGCGAATTTCAAGTTACGAAAAAAAAATGCGGCAATGCTCGAGTTACGCGGTTTTGGAGCAATTTTTATTTAACAAAATATATGATTGTAGATGAATGTTTTTACATAAAAAAGATAGTAGGTATTTCACAATATTTTGATATACTGGTACTAACAGAGAAACTGTGTGAGTCTCGACTTACGCGAAACCAATTAACCGCGTAACTCGAGAGATACCTGTAATAATAAATTTGAGTTATGAACAATAATTGTGAATAAATTTCTGTTCTGAATGACCCACACTTTGATAATCACCGAATTGCCAAGTACAAAGGTGAATATTTGAATAAACGGAGTTTTTAGTCTTTCTCCTTCTAATAAAAGCATTGAAACCACAAATGTTCATCTTAATTGATAATAATAATAATTGTGAAAGACTTAACAGAATGTAGACAAATACATAAATATGTATGTAGGTATGTTGGTATGCTTTTACCATGTTATATTTGTAGTACATATTGGTATATATGTATTTAGTATGTTTATCAAGTGTTCACAGCCTATAAATATTTCTGTAAAATTACCATAGCGTACCTCGTGCCTCATAAATATACTTACTTACTTAGTATTTATGTATCACAATTTTACAGCTCTTTCAATATTTAATCAGGAACCCATATCAAATCGATTTCCAATAAGTACGTGCGTATGTTCA
Source organism: Platyura marginata (assembly GCA_026745375.1). Classification (NCBI taxonomy): domain Eukaryota; kingdom Metazoa; phylum Arthropoda; class Insecta; order Diptera; family Keroplatidae; genus Platyura; species Platyura marginata. Next base: position 1,270 of record JANSTT010022669.1, on the reverse strand, counting down.
AAATAACAGATTAATACACACAAAAGATGTTAAACTTACGATACAAATAAAATACCCTCAATAGAGCCCCGACTCTGTTTGAAATTTCCTGCATTTTGTACGTTAAAATCCATAAATGAAAAAAAAATTAAAAAAAAAAAAATGTTTTTCTGAGTAAAAAAAAATTTTGTTGCACCTTGCGTCTGGCAAATAGGTATTCAAGAATAAATTCTTTTCTTTTGGCATTGTTCAGCAAAAATCAAAAAAAATTATTTATGATATCATCGTGAGGGAAAGAGATGAACGAAAAGGAAAATAAATGTAAACTGAGTTTCTACCAGAAATGGATACAAGACCCGAATACAAAACAGGTTAACAAGAATATAATCAGGTAAAAAAGAGGCATAGCAGCAGAATGCAGATAGAACATTTTCCCCAATGGGCCTAGCTATAACTTGTGTATTTATATCTGATAATATTGTGCTGTGTTATGGCTGGCTTTTACGACCACATAACAGAAATGCTTTTTTCGCTTACCTTACGTTATACGAGTGATAGAGCGTTTAATATTGTTTTACACTGTACAGTGTACAGTGTACGTACAGTGCAAGAGCAAGAAAATGTATTATATTGCTTCGCTGCTTCAATATTTTATTGTGAGAAAAATTTTGTTTTCTTATTTTTTTTTTCTTGTATGTTTCCATATACTTACTCTTCACTTAAGATAAAGTGAAAAACGTGAAAAAGTTTGAAAATTCTTAGATATTTCAAGGAGAAAATGCATTATTATACTTACAGACTTATACTTATATCCAAATGCAGACAATACTTATTTTTCATTTGTTTAGAGAGAGCAATTTTGACTCATGCAATTGAAGTGGACATTTTATCTAAATCAATATGTACATAATGTATTTAAGTCATAATGGCCGATAATAAGTATTATTGGCGGCATAATTGCTTTTAATTATTTTTTTTTAAATATATAGAAATATTTATTCATAGAAATTGGCAATTTAGTTGCACAATAAAAGTTGTGACAGATTCTCATTCTACATAAAAACAACAACCATCTATATTATGTACTTAGTTAAACAACTTTACACAATGAGCTTTCACCACATACAAAATGTAGAATATTTTCCTCTCGATTTTTTTTTTGTTCTTCTTTGTGACAGAACCATTTATAACAATATAAGGTAAAAGCAGGTAAGTCGGAACACGGCAGGTAATTTGGAACGCAAATGGATTTTCATGGAAAATAGTGTCTTTATAATAATTATTTATAAAA